>DWLS01007779.1:0-10435 GCA_018246255.1 Pachliopta kotzebuea | reverse complement strand
GCGGGCGGACAGCGAACGAGAGCTGGCTGGAGCTCGATCGGACGTGTTGTCACTACTGTGGCTCACGGGCGACTCCGGATGAAATTGGTACTGTTAGTCTTGTAATCGTCTTTTAAACCTGATCAGGATTCGATGCTCGCGGATTAGGATCCACGAAATAAAAGAAAATATACATAGATAAATGATTGAGGAGGGTTTTGAAACATAGTAATTCTCACCAGAACCTTGATGTTTTAATATCTCCGTGAACACCTCTCTTTAATGACGTATATTTCATATATAAAACGTAACGAAATTCATGAATCGTAAGTTGTTACGTATCGGTTAAATAAAAAGTAAATATACAATTCTTATTATTTATTGTTTAAACATTAATTTGAGTAAATTAAAAACCATTCAAATGTTTACCGGTTGAGGTATAAATACACTTAATTATTTCTATGTGTCTTGCTGCGTACACTTAGTTGATTCTCTTTTAGAATATAAACAGTATTAACTTATTTAAAAACATGAACATGTTAGAAATCTTGTTACTTTTTCATTTCGCATATTTCTTTACTACACGACTCCAACGCCATCTACATTTGACGAGTGTTTTTCGCGAATTTTACAGCGAATCTAAAACAAATTACTTTAGTAGTAACAATTATGTCAATTGAAGAGTGTTTTAAACATATTTTTAAAAAAAATCAAAATTTTAATTCATCGGTAGCCTGTCTAATTAGTTTTGTGCGTGTTACCATTTTTATTCGATGATATTAAGATCAAATTGACAATAAAAACAATAATGATAAATGTTGACATGATTATTAACAGTAAAATGCAAAAAAAAAAGTATGATTGTGCAATTAGATTTTTAACTAATAGCAATATCGTTACAAAGCAATAGTTATAGACATTAGTAACGTCACTTCCCACAACTGCACTGTAGATTGTAAGATAGAAAAATTTAAGTAATTACAATCGCTACGATTTATTTCGTGGGGGTTATTGGTACTTTAATTGGAATCTATTGGTACATTGCATTATATATCAACGGTAATCAGTAACAATGTTATAGTAAGTATATACGTACTTACTGACCATACCAGTTGAAGAGAGAACTTCAATATTTGATCTGTAAAAATGGGACGATGGTAAGCCTGCCCTGTCACGGCGAATACTATTTTCATTTTATTACTTTCAATAATAATTCTATGCTTATTACACAATCAAAGCCGTCTGTTATTTTTTATATAAGTTTAGGTGCCTGAAAACACTTGTCATTGCAACATTTAGCTATTTCGCGTTAGTATAGTATACATTTAGAGATAATTAACAAATCCGATTTAGTATTATGTTAAACTGGTCATTACCGCAACGATCACTTAACAATGTTCTCTCCCATATTATTAGTAGAAATGGTGTAACAAGTGTATTGAATTAGTGTTCTAACAACATTAAATTCACAATTGGCCACTAAACAATCTCTTGTCTAATATCGATTGCATTTCGCGACCCATTTTCTTGTATATTGATAAAAATTCTTCAACAGCCGACCATTATTATTAACATTTGTAATATTGATGACGTAAATATACAAATTAAGAGTGAACATTAATACAATTTCAGTTACTTATCATTTGTTGTGTTGAGTAAATATGGCATATAATTTTTATCTCCTCTGTATATTAATATTCGTTTAAAATTATTTATCCATTAGAGCGCACTTTTATTTTTTAAGGTCATCCTATTGTTTTGTGATTGAAATATATAAGTTTATTTAGAAATTAATCATATGCTAAATATGTATAAATATAAGCATGTAACTTTTTTATATTTGAATTGTGAATTCCCCAATCGCATTGTATGAACGGGCGCGGTGTTGCCTTTTGAAAAGCAAGAAATGGTGACGGCGAGTATTTTAAAAATTTATCGAAAAGGTAAGATTTGCATTTAATTCTTTTTGTTTTATTTTTATTTAATATTGTGTCTATCAGTTGAAATGATGATGAATATTGTATATCTGAAGCAAATTGGAATCTCTCAGTAACAATTTCCAGTTAATATTTTGATAAAGGTTATAAACTACAATTTGTCTATATTGAATTCCGCACATAACAGTTGCCGGACTATACCATTTTATTTGAAATTTTCTACTCCTGGACATTCAATGCGGTATGGGATGAGGATCAATCGACTTTTAATTTTAAATAAAGTAAATAATAATAAAAACTCTATTACTTATACAATACCTCCTACACTATAGACGGGACGATATGATCTGTCTATTGACTGTATCAATAACATAATTTTTTCATCAAAGTTCCTCCCACGCATTCGTACGACTAAGCCTAAATTAAAAGTTGTCTTGAATTTTACTTTGATGATTTCGAACAATAATAAATAAATGCTAATAGTTGTTATATAAGGTTTTTTGAGAAGTCGCGGGAAACTGTTGGATGCAGACAGCGCAGAACCGAGAAGAAAAGAGACCTTTGAGAGACGCCTATATCCATCAATAGCCGTTTATTGGTTGATGATGATGATTAGATTTTTTTATACTGTCAGTGTCCGTTGGCATACGACATAAAATAAACCTTCAAATAGGATAGACATGCTTTACCGGTCGTCGATGATTTGTAAGACATTTTGTATCTGCATTTATTCTTATCTTTTTTTAATTTGGTAATTACTTGAAAAACCTTCAATTTAGGCGGTATACTCCTATAAAGCAGGATTTCAGGATCGAAATTAAATAAAGTTTTCTCCAATATGATTTATTTCGTATAATTTTTGTTTACAATAAACAAGTCACTCTGCAGCACCACTTCTTGAATTTGTCGCGCAGAGCTCCGATAATTTTTGTTTTATTTCCGTTATCTGAAACACGTTGTGATCTACGATTAATGAATATTTAATATAAAAACATCTCCAACAAAAAAAGTTAAAATATATAATTTCAACTCGTTTGCTAGAAACAGGAATGTATCTATGAACATTAATAATGCAAAACGGTTGATTTTTATAATACTAATATCAAAAAATTATAATACTGGCAAACTTTTAGGGGATTTATAAAGTAAGAAAGAGCGCTGTCTGTTATCTACACCTGTCCAGGGACTTTTTGAACCTACAGATTAAACATATAATAATACAATTATAATTCTAATTTTATTTTAATAGTTATTGTTAAATATAAGGTTTCGAATAATTTAAATAAGAATACCTTATACAAAGCGTCAAATTAATCCAGCAATTTTATCACAGCACAAAGAAGGACGTTATACATACCAATATTCGGAATCATAAAACGTCCATTAAATTTTTGTTAGTTAATAAATTAGTGGACCAGGGTTTGTCCTAGTGACATCACTTTTGTATCAAAAAATGAAACATGACTCATTACTGTCTTTAATAAACACAGGGGTAAGAAGTGATAATAAATAAAAGTCCAGAAAGCCATGAGCTACTATAACCTCACTAATATCTTCCCTTTCTTGGCGGCTTCCGTGCAGAATGGGATGTTACTATGCCAACCTAATGATTAACATATATATGGTGACAACGGTTTAAATTTATAAATTTTATATTTTTTTAGTTGCGAATGCAACGGGCAACTACTAGTTGTCTAACAAGATAATAGTACCTTCTGTATCTCATTCAACAGGATTTTCTGCTCGGTCCTCGGCGTCATTTCCCCTTTGTTTAGATCTATAGCTTCCAAACTCTCAAACAGTTGTTTTATCTTCATCGCCAAATGAACATCTCCTTTATTCTTCCTCGGTACGGTGGGCTTCGGCCGGCGCCACAACCTTTTCTTGTACTTATCCGGCAAATCTTTCTCTATGTCCTCTCTCGTTAACAGCGTCATGTACTCGGGGCTGGTGTCGTACGGGTAATTTTTGGGGGTACGCTCGTAATTACCGTCCCCACGCATCAGCTGTTTACATCTATAGCTTTTACGAAAGTTCTTCAATACCTCTAAGTTCCTGTAACGAATCATGTTCAATGATATGTATTATTTTTTCCATGGACACGATACTTTTACAATTATTATTTTTACCAGAAATCGACAAAATTATACAAATAATTTAAAACAGGAATTAACTTACTTTTTATTCTGCAAAATTTTTTCTCTGCTCGCTATTAAATTTTTGTGCTTTTTCAACGCCAAGTCTTTCAAAAAAGCGCGTTTGATATTTTCGTCCTGTTTGTCTTTGCCGCTCGTGAAAATTGGTTTGACATACCTAGAACTTTGACTATGTGGTGGTAAAACGTGTTTTCTGCTCCGCGCTAAATTAGGACATTTTCCTTTAACTTTAGTATACAATTCGTCTTCAGCTTCATTCCCATCTCTTTCGCTCAATTGTACGGAGAAAGATTTAAGATTAATTAAATTCCCGTCCAAAATTGAATTATAACTTCTTAGATCATTCTCTGATAAGACGTTTGAACTGCGACCAGAAATATCATCAGACTCCGAGCACGAAAGTAACATTTCTTTAATAAAATTATCATGTAGGAACTCTAGCAATTTTTTTACTCCGGCGTTAATAACATCTATCGGGGGATAGGTCAAAGGATTCCCGCTAACCTGCAGTACATTTAAACCTAATACGGTTCCTAGTTCATTAGGCAATGACGTTAAGTTGTTGTTTTGTAAAAGCAAGTGAGTTAGGTGTTGATGATTTTTAATTGATTTTGGTATCTCATTTAAGCGATTGTCTCTTACGTCCAACCAGGTAAGGCACGGGAAGGTTTCGAAGAAATTGTCTGGTAATCTTTCGATTTTATTATTTTGGAGATACAATATCTGGAAGTTCACAAAAAATTAGTTTTAAAAGTGCGTAAAAGTCTTGTAAACTATAGAATAATAACGTCGTAGGGGTGTAAACGGTCCTACACAACTAACAGGACTCAAGTTAACCTCACCTGCTCATCAATAAACCAGGCCCTGGCTGTCCACCAATCCGCACAGACCCAGCGTGGAGGGCGATAGCCCAAATCTTCCCATAATTGTAGGCCCAAATCTTCCCATTGTTGTAGGTAGGCCAATGTTCAGTAGTGTACGTCTATTGACTCATGATGATCGTTATTAGTTCTTAAAAAAATAGTGGACTTCTCTAGCTTAGTACTATAATAGTAGATATTATTTAATAAAGATATTTACACAAAGAAATTTATTATCAATATTTGGTAAATCTTCTAATCCTTGGTAAGAAAAATCACTGGTTGTTTCTTCACTGCCCTCTTCTTCGTACAGATTAAATGCTAAGGATACATTTGAATTATCGCACATTTTATATTAATTTAGCACTAACGGAAGGGTTAGTAAAATTTGTTTTATCGATAAAATGTTTCTGAACGTTGCTACTATGACGGCAATAATTATGAACTTTTTGCCAGTATTAATATTTAGAGTTTTTTTTTGCATTTATGATTAAATAGTTGGAAACAAACATAAATATCTTAAGAACTAAAATGAAAATATTTAGTATGACAAGTATTGAATAAACATCAAAGACAAAAACGTAAACAGACATTGCTTTCATTTGACGTTTGTGAAGTAGATTTTTATTTAATTCAAATAACGGATAACACAAGAAAATTACATATTAAAAGTTTCTCCGAACTTCTATGTTCTACAATTTTCAACATTTTAAAATTCATTTATAGTAATTAATATATAATAAATAGATTACAAAAAAATATATTTTAGTCTAATGGAAAAAACAATGAACTGGAATCTATACAGCCATTCTATTTATTTTTCCTACGTTTTAATGAAAACTATTTCATTACGACAATATTTGATACTTATTTGAATTCTTTTTAAGATCATTTTTTTATTTTTGTCACAGTCAATTTTTGAAATATGCTAGTACATAATATGGTAAAAAATATAAAACATGGCTATAAATTATTTTCAAACTTTGCAAAATCATAGATATATTAATATATATAATTTTAAATGTTTAATGGCCATTGAAGAGTTTTTAATTTTGATTTATCACTTATGACTCGCAGTACTATAAACCACATGTACGCTATACAAATACGTCACTGCCTCAGTTGCAAGATGGCGAACGTTCGGGATAGTGATACATCCTTGTGGCTCCACAATAAACTCGGAATTTCGAATGATTCGTGGACGAGCGGCTCAATTTGTACGCAATTAAATGCTGAAGTTTTAAAGAACATCAAGGACTGTTTTCCAGACTTGCAAACACAAGTGAAACTAAAATTATTGTTAAGTTTCTTTCATATCCCGCGCAGAAATGTTGAAGAGGTAACTTTTCTCTTTTATGTTCTATGGTTTTGCATAACTATTTAGTGTTCGACCTCTCTTTCTTCATTGATATAATTGAATAGGTTAGAAAAGGATAAATTATTTGAACTGTTTATTTGTTGACATTAAATAATACTTAAAAACAGCAAAAATATGAATTCTTTATGCAGTTTTAGATTGTTGTCGTGTTTGTGGATTCAGTAATTAATGATATTTGTCCTCAAACGTATATTCTTATGTAAATAAAACAGTTTACCTGTTAATTAGTCGTTCTTGTAACAAATATTGGTTTGTGTTTATTTGTTTTTAAATAAGACCATGTACAATATAGTACACAATAGTTGATTTTTCTTTAATAAATTAATTATTCATATGATAAATGCAAAGCAAAATATCTTCAAGTTGGAACCAATTTTATTATTCTCTTTATGTTTATAAAAGATGTTTTATATCAAAGATATTTTATGTGCCTCCAATAATTTAAGCTGCCAGAGCTCTATAATATTATTAACTGTTACAACAAACTGACAAAACATACAAAATTCATCATTTGATTATTAATATGTATGTTCCCATAATAATATAACTTATTTGTAGGTTTGTTTTCCCAAGACCAGATCAGCATTTAGTGCTAGCATACAAATTCCACTTGCTCAGTAATTTTATTTAGAATTATGGTGATTTGACAACAACTCTTCTTTTTTTATTTAAATTTCTATAAATTGTCTTACAGTGGAGAAATGAACTTGAAGAGATCATTGAGGTTGCTGCCGTGGATTCAGACCTTTGGGTTGCAATGCTTGCCGAGGTTCTCAAGACATTTCCATCGGCTGGGACACTTAATACAGAGATAGCAGAGTTTGATGAGACAAGGCCTATCTTTAGTGATATGATAGGAGAACTGAGGAAAGCTTTAGCTAAACATTCAGATCTCGGTCTGCTGCCTTTGGAGTGCCTTTACTTAAATAAGAATGCATTAGTTTCAGTGGTAAGTTTGTCATAAAGGTGTAAAAACAGAAATTACTGATTATAAACTTTTTAAGTATTTCTTCTGTAATTTTTTTGTGGGTTTATATATTGTGACAATATAAATAAACCGTTTTATACCAAAAAGTCAACACTAAAGTAAAAACTTTCTTAATAAATTATTCTTTAAGTATTGAAAGTTTATAAATACCATCTTCAGAAATTTAGATAAGAAAAATTTATGATTGTGTGAATTAGTTATTGATATATTTATTATTCAATGAAATAATCAAATGCCAATATAATTTCTTAAATTTATGAATTTTAATTAAAAAATACTATGGTAACTATACTGGATATGACTTTTTAAAAGAATATATTTTAAACCTAAAAAGCTGAAAAGGTCCCACTATGCAGATATAGAAAGTATTATAAAAAGCTCTTAGCTATTAAGGGTTAAATTCACTAACATTAGGTTAGCAAGTAAACATGCAATGCTCGGTATCTTGTTATGTATGGATAATTTCAATAACATTGCCTTAATAAAAAATCATTTCAGGTTGGTCAGCAACCTAATCCAATAAAACATTTCACATTAAAACGTAAACCTAAATCAGTTGCATTGAGAAGTGAACTGCTTGCTAAAGCAGCCGAGGTGCAAGCAAACCAGAAGAAAGCCCAGGCGCCCACTGTTCCTGTCAGATCTAGAGGCATGCCAAGGAAAATGACCGATACTAGTATGTTTTCATATTTAAAATTTATTCAAAAGTATAAAAATACTGCGGTAACAACACTTAATATCCTTATCTGTAACACAATGTTGTGTAGTGTATATGATTCTATCAATGTTATAGGGTTGTGCGAGTTGAACATCCTGCCTGTCTATTTTCTTTGTCAAATAAAAAAAAAGACACCTTTGTGGTGTGACTAGTTTGTAAAAATTGTAATCTTACAACAAAGCGGTGTCTGAGTCTATGTAGGTAGCACCGCAACTCCTATAGTAACAGACAAACAGAACTGTGTGAACATTAACCCTTTCAGACCTGATTTTTTTTATTTTTGCTAATCGATCTGAAAAAATGCCTGGTTTAGTTGCAAATAATGTGAAATTAACACTTAAATTTATTTTTATAATATATGTGTACAATTGTGTACGCCAGGTCTGAAAGGGTTAACATATTCTGATTTGAAGTATTCTGTATGCTAGAGTAATTACTGGGATAATAGGACTTAACACCTTACGTCTCAAGGCTAATGCAATGTGGTGATGTGTATACCATCTGAATTAGCTCGTCATTATTATGAGCAAGTGTATCATTTATCATTAGGGGAATATCTTGATCGTCTCATCGCTTCGTCACATAAATAAAACCTCCAACTAGTTGTTCTATGAAGTCTTGTATGGCCAGTGTAGTGGATAAATGATCTTGACTATCTTCTTCGAAGGGAAAGCCTCCAGTCCAGGCAGTGAAAAGGATTTATTATTAGATGTTAATGATTAATTGTGAAGTCATGAATATCCACAGCGCCGCTGAAAGGGCTGCCGTCGCGTTGGGCAGCACGTACCGGAGCCCGCGTGTTGGCGCCTGCCTCGCGTCCCCCTCCCCGTTCTGGTATCAAACTCCTGGACATCAACGAACAGCCTGCCACACACGCGCAGATTAAGAAGAGAAGGAAACTTGGTACTTGTGTAACCTTTTTTTTACTAAGAATTTATATGTATGCAATGCTGACCTGTTTGTAATTGCCATAACTGCCCATAACAAGCTCCTGTCTCTTGAGTTAGATGTAGTCATGGTTCTCTACAAATTTCATCGCCAATAAATATATGGCACTCTTATTGATTACTCCAGGGATCTGTGATCTCACATAAGGAGAGATAAATAGGCATTTACTACTCTTATCAAATACAGGTTTGCAGATGACATGTCTCTGTAATAATTTCACATTCACATTAAAATAAGAAATCTCTTCAACTAATATATTTGTGTTTAATTGCTAAAAGCATTACATAAAGTGGAAATGCTATAACTCCTTAATGGGTTTCAAATATATAAATGCCCAGTTTTCACTAAACATTATTTTTGTACTCAAACTAAAAATGTTTAAAAAAATTACATAATTTTGTTATAACAATTTTTGATATATCCCTCATTTAAATCATATATCTATAGGAATATTTAGTATCATAAGTGTTTCTCCTAGTGTTGTAAGTAATTAAAAATTAATCAATTACATAGAATCATATCATCGATAGAATATTCACAACATCGCCAACTATGTTTTTTTTGATCCATTATCGAAATACGCCGTACATAGATTTCCTTAAATGAATAAATGAAAATTGTTATATGCGCTGACGCAAATTGAGCTTTACGTCAATAACGATTAGGTTGCAATGGTTTTGCCAATGTGTGTCGATTCATAATTCCAGATCTAGCTGCGCCTTGAGACCATGGCTTTTTTTAATATAAAGCCACCGCTCCTTGATATGGATGCCTGCCAAACCGATCCTCATCTCTTTAACGGTAGTGTGTCGCCAAGTTAGAAGTCGTTTGCTCCCACGCATCACATAACTCAATTTCCAAGACTGATACGCGCTGTAGGTTTCGGAAGTGGCGCGAGAACTTTCCCTTAAGCTATTTTGTTTAGTGATTATCAGAGCTGTTTATTTATTTATTTAATAACAAATTGACACAACAGTAAGCAAACTATTTTCACTATGCGTTAATGCTGTTGCTGATTTAAAGCGTTACTCTACAGAAATGGAGGAAGGTGCGAAGAAACAACCTCCCGCTGCGCCGCCGTCTCCCCCGCCTGACTACGCCAAGGGTCTGAATAACTACCAAATGCCGAAAGCGGAGGAGCAGCCTGTCAGCGAAGCACTAACATCGAGTAAGGATTATAACCCTTTATTCACTATAACATTAACAGATCTAAAGTTTTGGCGCTCTAGTATTGTTTCGCATTGTCATTAATAATTTCAATCGAGACAACAAGGAGTATGTGTATAATTGATTTGCTTTATTTTTTATTTTCTGATGTAAATGTGTTCATTTATTTATTTATTTTTTTCGTATGTATAGGTTAACCACGCTTGCTTGCTTAATGCTTGACCACGACGATCCCACCTGGTGTTAAGTGAAGATGTGGTCTATGATGGTAAAGCGCATTAACCTAGCAAATGCCTATTCACTC
>DWLS01007778.1:0-10436 GCA_018246255.1 Pachliopta kotzebuea | reverse complement strand
CAAGTATTTGATAAGCAAACAAGGTCTCCGACAATAGTCCGAGGAATAAAAGAGCATATCAAAAAAAAAAAAAAAATCTCTAAGGTATTAATTTTATGAGTTCCAGGCAAGATTATATTTAAATGTCATCAACATCATCATCAGCCGATAAATGCCTACTGCTGGACATAGGGCCTCCCCCAAAGGTCATCACTCCTTATTTTAATGTAGCCATTAGAAAATTGTGTTGCTCTCCTCTCCACTTATAATATAATACCATGACATGACGAAAGTATATTTACATGAATACAGTTACCTCAGTATTAAACTCCTTCCATGGCGCCAGCTGCTTCTCCGTCTCCCTCGAGGATACGAAGAGTGCCACCTTTTGAGGCCGAAGCGCGCGGAGGAACCTTGGCAAGGACGCTCCCAACGCGATGACGTCTTGGGAATTAGCACCAATGGCACTACCAATTATCGTCTTTGCCTCCGTCCTGTGAACAACAAACTCCATGATAGACATATAGTAGCTTATGAGGGTTTATTGATGAAAATAATTGCTAGTATTTTGCGTCCGTTTAGACTAGTGCTTATTATAATATATAATACTAACTAATTCCCTGCTGGCAGCAGAATCATAGACAGTTTATCACTAATAACTGGTCATAACAATAGTGGATTAGTACTGTATTTCGGTTTAAAACGAACTATAGCTAGTTAATGGGTGTTAGGTGTTTGTTACTAGAGACCATGTATGTAGATACCATCGCAGCTCCTATTGCAGGTGATAAACAGTATTGTGCAAATTTCACTGTCTTCCGGTTTGATATTACTAGTGTCATAGGTAGTGAAATTACTTGGGTAACGAGACTCAACTTTATATTTCTTAACGCGACGAGCTCAAGTGCTGTTTATATCACCTTAACTAGCGTCAAGTTAAGAGCAAATGTATCACTCACTATCAGGTGAACATCATGCTAGTTTTACGGATAAGAAAACTTGATTGAACATAATTAATTTTACCTGTAAATCTCGCTTTGTCCGGACGTATAGGAGAGAGCAGTGCACCTTGTAGCGTGGGTAGGTAGCACGTCGCGCACTATGTAGTCTTCGATACATTGTAGCGCTCGTCCCGATCCGTTGTAATCGCAGTACACCACTGTAAAAGCAATTTTAAAATAATAATATTTCCATGCAAATATCTTTTTATGAAAGTTGATAAGCTAATTTAGAACTTAGTAACACGCTTAAAACATTTACGAATAAGTATTATTAACTAAGTATCCAACACGAAAAGGGGAAATTTCTAAGATGACAACACGAACAAGGACGCGATGTATATTACTTACTACCTGCCTAGAACAACGAGGCGCTGGTTAAGGTGGAATACACTGCACCACATTGCGCTCGTCATCTTGAGACAGAAATTTATTAGTGTGCTAGATCTCTGTTCCCGGTATCCGTCTATGTAAGTACCACCGCAGCTCCTATTGCAGTTGACACAATACTGTGGAAACATATGCTATGTATACCATCATATCCAGCTTCAGGTTATTATGGGCAAGCGTACCATTTACTATCAGACCTTGCTCCTCTCGCCGCCTAGTTGAAGATAGAAATACAATTTTTTTTTAATCCTTTAGCCTTTGATAAGGATCCATTGTAAGCTAATTATATAATTTCGCACAATACTAAATAACAATGATGACGGGACGGGCTACTTGGCAACACTGCGCGAGTGGGAGTGACCGTTCGTCGAACTTTTGTGCCAATGTCAGACAGGTTGGGCGTGCGTTGGGCAAATAGCTATCGGCGATGTACAGATATTATCTGTGTACAGCGCGCAAGCTAATATCAATGACAAATGAATAGGCGGGCTTTAGCGCGATTATTTTAAGCTTAGATAATATATTTTTTTTTTTTTAATTTCAGACAACTCTAAAAGAAAGGTATATTAGCTTGATAGTAAGCGCAAACCCATTACTATGTGAGGGTCAGGCACTACATTGTACTCGTCGCCATGAGACACATGATGGTAAAAGGTCTCTCTTACCAGAGACCGTCTACGTAGATATAACTGAAGCTCCTATTGCAGCCAACAAACAGCACTGTGCAAACATTACTGTATTCCATTTTAAAGAGCGAAGTATCTAGTGAATTTACTGGTGTAACGAAACTTAAAATCTCGCGGCCAGGAGCGCAATGTGATGCTGTGTATACCATCATAAAAAACGACATGTTGTTACGGGTAAGTGTATCATTTACCATCAGGTGAATTGTTAGTCACATTGCCTCGTCGAATAAAAAAAATACATTGTGCTCGTTACTACGAGACGTTAAGTTTCGAAGTAACTGGAAGGCAGTAAAGTTTACACACTTACGTCTAGGTAAGGCTATTAAGAATAAGATGGTAAACCCTGCCGGTCGTAAAAGGTGACTGAAAGAGTCTCCGAGATAGCCAGCTTTGAAGGTCCCACATTGCCTACTAATTGAGCTCATAGTGAGTGACGAATACAAACTGGACAGGCCTACCACTTACTATTAAGTAGTAAACAATTTAATATTTCATATAAGTTACCCATTTTATCATCACTATAAATAATAATACCAGCATTTTAAAAAATTAAATATCATTTTCTCTTGCCAGAAATAGTTGGATAGAGATTAAAAATAAGATTATATATCAACTGGATATGTTACACTCGACAAGACGACACATACAAATACTGTAACATTCAATATATAAATAAAAAAAATAAAATCGAAACTAGGAAGTTGGCAACACTCACAGCAATAAATAAGACAGTGCGGATCTTTTTAACCGAATATTAGACGGCAACATTCAAACGGAACAACTCTACTTGTGTATTTATATTTCAAATAAATTCGTTGGTGAAAAAGTATGTTAAATATAAAATCTGCGACTTTTTTAAAAAAAATACAGAATTTATAAATATACATAAACATATATATTCTATAAACAATCTAAAATTCACGATTTATTTATATTCATATAATTTTTTTGGTAATGGCAACCATTTCCGATTACTACAACATTAGTCATCTTCAGCCGATAGACGTCTAGTGCTGGATATAGGCTCCACCAATTGTGGAGAGATTTGGGCCATCTACCACGCTTGCCGGGTTTGATGGAAAGCCAAAATCTCGTTTATTTAATTAGCAGAGTGTATCACGAGTAGTGAGGTAGGTTTGGGTCCCGTGAATTCAGTCTCCGAGACGGACTTTTCCAACATAGCCTCAAAGAAGCCGCGGTTATATTCCGTACAAAAATCTCGTGATCTCTCCGAATAGTCATCCGAGGAGTAAAAATCTACACATAACCTTGACTTCCCTCTAGAACGCATGATGTCTTTCGAAGATTTCTCCCCTGGAAAAAAAGGGTCCCGTGAGTAGTTGTGTGAAACCCATTCCCCTTATACCTCATCATTAGTCATAATCTTACAAATTTTAAAATAACCAATACGTACTACTAATTAGTTACTATTCAATGTTTTGAATAAATTTGTTGAAACTAAAACAAACGGGAAGTAGTAATGTTAATTTCTGTCGATCATTCTTATAGATAACAATGCCATTATCAACATCAACGGCTGTTTGATGTTATTAAGTCATAATAAAGCGAAAAACAGACGCAAGATAACGGCATGACCTGTGTCAGCCATTTTCAATTACATTGTATCGAGATAAGCGCTAACTGAAGTCGAAGTGAAGAAGTGTTATGCAAAACATGACCGCATTTGTGTAAAGAAAATGAAAACCTCAGTAGAGCGTTATAATAAATAATGATAAACAGCATATTTATTGTTCCCACTGCTGGGATTTCTAGACAGATAAAGCATTCATCTCTTGGTAATACACTTGCCCATAACAACTAGCGTTTGTTAAGATAGTATACACAGCACCACACACAGCAGCACATTGCGCTCGTCGGTTTGAGACATAATATGTTAAGTCTGTTACTCCAGTAATTTCACTAGCATACAGCACCATTTAAACTGATACACAGTAATATTTGCATAGTACTGTTTGTCAGTTGCAATATGAGCTGTGATAGTTAGTACCAATCTCGGTGGTCTCCTTCAACGGAGACCTACCACCAGTATCCTTCTTTACAAAGAGAGACTCAAAGTCATTTACCACACTGGCTTAGCGGGTATGTAAGTAGGTCCCTAAAGTTGTTGCTCTTGGAGTATGTAATTTTTTTAAAAATTCCCTTCATTAAGGCTCAAGCTTAATGGGAATTGAATCTGTATCTTTCGACCGCTCTATAAACTGTGCCATTAGAGATATACCTTTACCTATTTGATTGAACTCTACTATGTTTTATACTAATATTTTGTTTGTAGGGGACAGTCGACCGCAGAAGTTATTTACATCGCTATAGTAATATTTTTTTACAGCGATTGTTAATAAAAAATTATAATAATGAAATAATATTAGGTAAAGCACTAAAATTGTAAAAAAAAAACTTTATTTCTGATAAATTATTAAAACAAATAAGCGTGTTTTAAACGAAAGATGAATTATAGGGCAGTTTATTTTTAAAAGAGTAACCCTTTTATTTTTAAATGGACACATTAAAATTTGCCATATATATACATCATTAGCCGATTTACATCTACTACTGGACAGGGGTTACCCAAAAAATAAAGAGAATTTAGGCCAACTCCCTCCACGCTGGCTTAATATGGGTTGGTGGTAAAACATATATATATTATATGTGTTAAATAATCTTGCAACGGTCTCGTATTTTTTATAATCGGTTCACGTAACAGCAGTTCTAGAACAATCGTCGAGTAGACACAGTAATAAGAATATATCGTGTTAGCATTAACTGCAACAGATCCATTAGATCCGACCCGTATATGGAATTTCATTTATGTAATAATACTATTGAATAATAAAATTATACGTGTGTTGCGTTTTAATCGATATAAAATTCATGAGACGGAGAATATTTATAAATTATTTCAGAATAAATCAATAAAGTATTACTTAATAATACAGCCTAATAAAGGAGGAAATATTGTGATTGATAACTGTTAAAATGGGGTGTAAGGAGTCCCACACAATAACTTATCAATACTCAAGCCAACCTTACCTGCCCCTGGTCCACCCTACTAATCAACGAACGAAGCTCTAGCTCCCCAACAACCCTGCGCCAACGAGGTGGGAGATGGCCCAAATCCTCAAATTTTGGGGGAAGCCTATCTTAAAAATCTGTGTCCTTTAACCTAATCTCCTCAAAAGTTGGCAGAAGTAGATCATTATATATAGTTTAGTTAGTTGATAAGGTTTTAGAAAGAATTTTCAAAAAATGTATATAAACCTATGTATTAACGGAATGAGCTTGTAAATTAAAGTGTAAACGCTACACGGATTAGTTTACACAAACACTCGGTATTTGCTCATAAAATATTAAACCGCGTACAATAGTCAGCCGTCAAATACGTGATACGGCGATGTTTACACCCACTTCTAACCACCGCCCGAAATGAGAGTTGTTATACATTTAACACTACCGTATATCTTACAGGGTATAAAGGGTCCCATATAACAACTCCCTTGATCCAAGTCAATCTCACATGCTCGTGGTGCACCCTGCTAAGCAACAATTGAGGCTCAGGCTACCGACTCACCCGCATTAGGCCAGCGTGGTGGGCCCCCATTTATTGGGGGAGCTTATGTCCACTGATGGACATCCATCCATCCATCGATGATGATAATATGTCTTTCTTTTCTTCTTTTACAACACGGACTTCAAAAATTATCTACATCATTATTGTGTTCCGGTTATCATACTATACAAGCCAGGGTATACCCTGGCTTGTATAGTATTATACTAGGCGAGCAGGCTTCTTCATCCACCAAGATCCTGGTTTCATTCTTGAATATGGAGTGTTGGTAAGGCACAATGTGTAACATCCTAGCTAGCGCCGCATTATACTAGTCATTGTTTGCTGTATATATACAAAAGTAAAGACCACACCATAGATAAAACGATGAAGGTTTTAATCCTGTTTGGTTTATTTAGCAAGTAAACTAAAAAGCTCCATTGCACTTGAATTGCATCTACTAGATTGTATTAATATTGGTATTTTTATCCGTCGAGGTTAATGAGGAAATATATGGTTACCACCACCTTTTTTTTCGACGAGACAACGAGACGAGAAAGGCCACCTGATGGTAAGAGATATGCCTGCACATAATAACGTAGCGCTGGTAAAATGGTATACACAGCACCACATTGCGTGCGTCGCCCTACATATATATATATTTAAAGACATGATATTAATTTAATAAGTAGGTAATAGGAAAGGACCGATCGCTGATGAACAGTACTGCGCAAACATTACTATGCTCCGGTTAGAAAAGTGTTTTGACTTAGTGAAATTACTAGTGGTAATGAGACTCAGCATGTCTCAAGACGTCGAACGCAATGTGTTGCGGTGCTGTGTATACCATCTTAACCAGCGCCACATTATGAACAAGCGTATAACCATCAGATGACCGCCTTGCTCATCTTATCGCAATATTGAATAAAAAAATAACAGTATTTTTTTAATTAAAAAATATTACAGTTTCTATTCTAATATTGTTAGATATAAAACTTCTATAAAACATCAAGGTTACAGATAAGTGTTTTGTTATCAATTGCTTGGCGTAACCATTTGTTAAGTATATCCATATGATAAATTACATTATATTTGCAAATATATTTACACTATATAAAAATTTATACAATTCCAAGGACTTAGAGACTTAGATGTTTATACACGAAAACCTTTATAGTATAGCATAATATTATTTGTTTAACAATAACAAATAAGTCTTTGTATAAAGAAACTACTAACCCATATTTAAAAGTCAGCACCGGACTGCTATTTGAATTTTAAATAGGAAAACAAGTCAGTTTAACAATTGTTATTAGTTTTTTTCTTTTATATCATATAAAGTACTCTGCTAAATATACACGTGTATTAATATACCTAAGAAACTTTTAAAGATTATGAGTTAAATTTACATTGGGCAAAAACAATAGTTAACAAAATAAAATTTTTGTGGTAAACTTCACCATCAATATTAAGTATATAACCACCTTAGTGGTGAAGATGTTAACTTGGATGCTTAAAATCGTCTGAAAAATATATATCTTCTTCTACAAATTAAGACTATTCTGATATTGAAGCAAACTAGACCATAAAATTTGACTAACACAAGGTTCCTTCCTTGGTTCTATTTTAAAACGCACAAATTGTGAAGTTTGTATCATCATCATTTCAACAAATGGATGTCCGCTACTAGTCGTAAGTCTCTTGTACTGTATTATTATTATTTTTCGGCTAATGGCTTCTACTGCTCTGCGCAATAATTTTGCCAATGTCTAGTGATGGTGAGAATACACACAGGTGATAGAAAAATGTTCGGTATAAAAGTGAAATTCTGCTAATATGAAAGAGAATCCAGAACTTTGGCGTCGATTTTCCATTCGTAAAACGAAAGACAACACAAATACAGTACACGTAGTACAGTAAATCGTGTAAATAACATTATCAAAGAATATTTTTGTCCGTGTCAAATGACCGTACTGTATTCAACAAAATACATTTTTGTGAAGTTTACATGATTTTAGGATTTTTGACAACTGTCAACTTTATCTATCATCATTACAATAAATAAATGAATCTGCCGCCACATTATCACCATATTTCAGCTAACAATATCTAAAAAATAGAGTTTTCTAAGCTTACACACATAATTAAGAGCTTTTGGTAAATGATATTTTATCCTTTTTTTATTTGTTGACACGAGCGAGTCGTTCACCTGATGGTAAGTAATATGCTTGCCCATAGCGTGACGCTAGTTAAGATGACATACACAGCACTACATTGTGATCGTCAGTTTGTGAGTTAAGGAGTTGAGCCTCGTTATTCTAGTAATTGCACTAGCTACAACACCTTTAAAACGAGAAGGTAATAATGTTTTTACACTACTGTTTAAAGGCAGAAATAGGAGCTGAGGACTGCCACGGACAATATGGTCGACCATTGTCACATAAATCCTTCTAGCATCGATAACTAGCTGATAACCTTGACAATATAATCACATCACGTAACGTTCATAATAATTATGCGATAAAATTAATGCATTTGTCACGTGAGCTGCAGATGTGGTCTGGGCTGCCATCCTTCTCAAGGTGTGCGGTTTGAATGATTTTTAATGTTTAAAGTAAACAACATAGAGTAGTTTTTCTATTTCATCAAATGCAGGTTTATATTAGAATTATGTTAAAAAAGGTTTAGTTGCGGCACAGATATTAAAGAAACTTAATGAATAAAAGTCTTTACTAGTACACCGGACCTTTTTAAGTGGAGGTGACATTCCAACCTTCACATATGCCTAGTTAATGAATAATAGCTAAAATTATAAGTCTGAAAAAAAAATATAACTTATAGTAAAATAAGGACAGTAATGTACAAAAGTACTAAATAGACTATGTGAATAGAATAAGAAGTAAAATTGTATAAATCAAAATGAAAATAACAGGATTGTAATATGAATAAGAGATATTGTAATTGAGATTATAATGGCCTTTCTCATTTAAGGAGAGGTAGGCATAAGGACCACATCATAATTCCTTACACATATAAAGAATTGGGATCTGGTATGATAGAAAAACTAAATATGTAAATGAGAACTGAAATGGAAGAGAAAGAAGGATGGACGAAAAGTATGTTTTCAAAATTATTTTTTTTAAAATAAAGTGAAAGATGGTAAGAAAAGAAAGTAAAAGGTCCTGTCTCACTGTAATGAGGAGCTAGAACATTATAAAAAAATTATGACCTCTGGACGTCTATCTGCAAAAGATGTGTTCTCTATTAATGGTAACGAAAACGATGTAAAGATACGCAAGGACTTAGCCGCTGCACTAATACGCATATGGTGATTTTCTAACAAGATTTTTTTACTTTGATGTTTCAAAAACATTATATTATGATAAATATTCTACGTCTATGATCTTCCTAATCAGGACAGTGAATGGTGTATGCAAATCGAAGGTTTCGCGACAGAGATAGCTCAACGGGGTGAGCTGAGTGCTTTAAGTGATAAGAGTCGAGATATTGGAACTCTTGCGATTTCAATGCGAACCATTCTCGGTGTATTTACACAGCTGTTATTTGACTTCGGTTAGGAATGTTATTTTAACAATGATTACTTAGTGCTTAGTTCCATCTAGGTGTGGTGAGATCTAGTTTTATTTCAAAGAATTTAAACCCTCCCATAGGAATAACATTACAGCAGTTAAAAAAGTTTCTTTAATCGGTCATACATAACAATAGACAAATTTCTATTTTCGGCAGAGACAATAAAACCTTTCTAGATCGAACAATATCTACCATCAAAAAAAAGATATGTTATTTAATCATATTATATCCTGTACATGGGGAAGCAAGTGTCTAATTTTATTAAATCTAATTCAAACTTCGTCGTTGTTAAATCTTTTTGTTTTATATTATTTAGCAAATAATAAACTATAACAGCTGAAAACCTAGTAAGTATCGGCAGCGTTGCTTGGGGTTTTAAAAAGGAAATGGTATTAATACGAACGAGTCGGATCAAGATTTATTCATGATAGCCTTATAATTAAAACATATTTTTTAACTAAGGCTTTATATATTAAACGCCGAATGTCCACCACTCAGTTCTGTTATACACTAGTCATGACAATTCTTAAAATTAAGCTCTTATATGCTCATGACACTGCATGCATCTTCAGCATCACCCACCTATTACATTACGAAAGGGTTCACACTGCACTACCTATTACAATATTTTCAACCCAAGAGTCATCTACAATTTGTTTCAAGTGTTTTCAGTAACAGCTTGGCAGACTAATTGGCAATCTCGATATATCATACATCAAGCTTGTTGGCACTTACGTCATGCTACGGAACAGGTGCTACGGGCCTGCGAAACAACTAAAAATATTCAATCTTTCTTCATTTCCTAGAAATATTTTATATACAGAAAATAGTAGATGTTTATAAAGCGTAAAATCGTAAAAGTTAGTAGAAACTCGATAACAGACAGAATAATTAAGCGTTAACCATAAAAAATTATGATCAAACATCTATTATATTAACATATCTTCATGTTAAGGAAAGTTGCCACCGAAATAAAAACCTCAATTGTACTAAACAGATATTATGTACTTCTCGGTTATCATCTTCTCGATAGAAAATTTTAAAAGATTCAGATTTTAATTCTAGTTCATTGTGGTAGGAAGTGAAGAACCATTTTTTTTTTTTTTTTTTAACGGGGGGGAAGCGTTTTACGGCCGTTCCCCCGGTGCCCGGGGGGGGCCCGGGGGGGTGTGTGGGCCTCGGCCTGGGCGGCCCCGACCCCCAAGTGGGGGTTATACCCAGGTGCCGGGG
>DWLS01007777.1:0-10436 GCA_018246255.1 Pachliopta kotzebuea | reverse complement strand
CCCTTATATTATATAATTTATATATATATATATATACTTTCTAGCTCGCGGAGTCCGGATCTTCATCCCGACCAAAAAAGAAGGATGTTAAAAGCCTATCCGCATTTCTTTCATATAGTTCCTTTACAGATGCACCTATTTTTGATAAGTTTTTCTTTTCTCTCAAAATTATTATAGTTTTACTGTTACCTTCTTAATTTTACTGGCTTCAGACTGTTAATGGTTGTGAATCATTATAGTCATCAGTATTGCCTGGTTTGATTTTGTATACGTACCTTTATCTACTTTATATTCATCAGCGCACACCCCTCGTCGACTCAGATTGATTCTCCCACCATGGACTGTAATTATGATACTTCAGTGTCGCCGGTTACGGTTTTGAAGAATGGCTCTCAAATTAACACTTTTTTAATACTTTTATTAATATACGTATTATGAATGGCCGTGATAGCCTAGTGGTTTGAACGCCGGCCTTCAAATCCAACAATACCGTGTTCGAATCCGCACCAATGAATTTTTAAATTTATATGCAGTTAAACACCAACGAATATCACGGTAAAGGAGAACATCGTGAGAAAACCTACATATCTATGTGATGACCATCCGCGATCGGACTGCTATGTGGAATGGAGAATTCAATGGCAACACCACTACATTACAACTGATAAGGAAGTCGTCGTGTGGTTCACTGCATGATGATCACGACCCTCAGTCATGAGGGAATAAGATTAAGAGAGAGCACACATTTAGAGTGCAAATTTATATATAATTGTCTTTACAGCGAAGCTATAATAGAATCGGGATATTCTCGTGATAGTTAGTACATCTACAAGCCTATAACAATTTGGCGCTAGATTGATACACAGCATGATATTGTGTCCCTCTTTAGACTTAACGTGATGAGTTTCTTACCACATTAATTTAACTACCTCACCAGTAGAAATTAGATACAACAGTGGAACCTCAGTGTTGTTATAATTGAAACGTTGGCAGAAATGCTTGAGTTCATCTCATTGATATCAGAATTTTTATTAAACCTATACTTCCTAGTGAATTTAGTTAAGATCTAACGTTTTTCAATATTACCATCATTACTTATAATGAATATCCTACAACAGAATTTAGGTTAGGAAAATGAAATCCATAACAAGTGTTAACTGAAATGATTATAGGTTTATTTTTCGATATTTTCTTCTGTTCGTCCATTTTCGATCATAACACGACGTGTAAACATTAATCAATGCAAATCAGGTGGATGACTCAAATTCTTCATGCTGCGCTCCCAGTGCAAGGGAATCTGGCCTTATTGCGTGTAGATGGAAAGGCGAAATAATCTTGCCTGTACATCCAGCTACACAATTACCATAAACAAATGTTGGCCCCGGGAGTATGTTCACAGTCCGTCAGGCCGCCGGTGGTGGGTGTACTTCGGATGGCTATTAAGATAAACTGCCTCGCCATAATGGTCGATCGCACTAGAAATCGATTTAACACTTTATAATCAATACCTTGTTTAATAGTTCATTGAATAAACTAGCTAACCAGGTATATCTAGACGAGTAGGTATATCTAGACACGGCAATATTTGTACTGCGCCTTGATGTATGGTAGATAATAAATGTACTAACATTTTTCCATTTCATACAGGGATGTGAGGAGTAAGACTGTCTCCTAATCGTAGCTAGTTAGGGTAATGAAAGAATAAAAGGAAGATCGAAAGGTGGTGTAGTGCACCACATTGTGCTCATCGCTTTGTGCACTAAGATACTAAGTTAATGGTAATTACAAAAGGATACCATAATAAATACTTTTATGCGAAACCTTAAAGCTTTCTTACGAAGCAATTAATAACATCTTGGAAGGTATTAAGACAACGCCTATTCCTACTGCTAACCAATTACCGGAACATAATTGCATATTTTAATAAGTTCCCGTTAAAATGGCGTAGTATCTTGTAAAGTAACTGTGATAATTTACCAATTACACGATATCAGATGAAAGACACAGGGTGCTATGTAAAAATCTTAGCTAGGCATTATTGCTAAAGGCGAGAATATTCCTTACAATCATGTGAATGCATACCTTTTTTCAATAATTAAGACTTATTCAGGGCAAGAGCCAATGCTCTGCTGCTAGAAGTAACTAATGCTGGAAGTCACTAATTTCAATAAATTGGTGAATCCTAAGGTTAAAAACTATCCATTGCCAAACACCAAGAAGCCATATACTGAAGAAAATATTTTAAATCCATTAAACAATGCCGGTGGATTCTCCTATAGGAAACCAAAGACCAGTTGAAGGTCACATAAAACAACCTAAGACCCACTGACGTGAAAATCCATTAGAGGGACTTATGGTCATGGTAGCCCGTGGGATAAATTTATGTAAACAATGCTATATGATGCACATTTTTCTTTCCATCGTGTCATCAAGTTAAGAGTTATATCAGCATTGTAAGGATAACCCGATATATCCAGAGACGGCTGGTTACATTGACCTTTTGTGAAGCCGTCAAATCTGTACCATAGATAAAAGAAACACTAAGAATTGACGGGATTTTAATTAATAATATATTCAAAAAGTCAAGTCCCTAAACTATGTCCACCTAGAATATTTAGATTGTATGAACAACTAAAGACAGGAAGTTGTATTATAATATAAACAAAGTTTTTGTCATCTCTCTCCACTGTTTCGTTAAGTTATTGCCAATTGGAACTTAACAAGTAGAAATTTATCTTAAATTTTAAATATCTTTAATTAAGAACTTATTGATTATTATTGGCATAGTAAAAAGTAAAATAAAAAAAAAACAAATTTAAAATTGTGGTCAGAAGTTTAAGAAGAATAATAGAAGTACAAGAACAGAACCTTGAGTTACACTCGAACGAAATTTGGAAAAAAGAGTCATGTGTGTAAAAGGTTCATTATTTGTGTAATTAAACGCATGAAATATAATATTTTTAATAACCAAATTCTTCGTATATACTATTCTTTTCCGACTCTACTAAATCTTTACCACGTGAAAGGTATCAAACGCGGAAGAATCTACTTGATCCGTACGTATCACTCGTCCACTTCATACACTCATGACTGGGACACATGAAAGTTGTTAACTCTGATGACCCTTGGGTTCTGTATTACAGACCTTGACCCCGTTTAGGAGATCTTTACCCGACTATTGGACAGTCGTACCGTTGAAGGTGTAGACCAGTTTTTGCTTAATTTAATACATGATATTAAACCTCTTTTACTGACGAGAAAGTGGAGGTTCTCAATTTTAAATTGTTTTTAACACTGTTCTTTAAAAATTTCACTCAAAGGGTTTATAGAAAGACAAAAGAAAAAAACATTTCGTTCTATTAACATTTGTATACTCTTAATTTCTATTTGATTACATATAAATTTTTACTTCGTTTGTAGTTAGTTTATTTAGATTATGAAGTTAGCATATATTTTTTCAAATATAGGTTAAGTAGCTTGCTTGATTACTTGTAGTTCCAAAAATATATATACAAAAAAGGAACATGTGTTAAAGACATGTTGTAAAGTTTGCAAATGGACAAGCATATCACTTCACTACAGGTGAATGTATTGCTTCTTCCGTCATCTTATGGAGTAAAAAAAAGTCCGCTTGTAGTTTAGAGTTGGAAGTAATTTTACTTTGTAAAGGCTTATTTGCCAAAGTATATTTACATTTATTGTTTATGTATTCATGATAACCTGTATATTTTCGATTTATTTATACTTATTCCATCAAATTATAATTATTGATACGTTTCTTTCTCCAAACTAATTTATTTTCAATACAAGTATAAGTTAATTCTTATTCACAACAAATGAAATTCCAAAGGATGACTGTCAAGCGATACAAAAATAAGTTAAAACAAACATATAAACCTTTATTACACAAGTACCGTCTTAACATTTACATTAATTTATTATACAGACACTTCACATACATTTTAATTTTATTTACCAGCACATTTTAACTTCAACCGAAAACATAGACTTCCTAAAAGTCAATAACGGAACTCTGATTCTCCTGAAGTTGGAGCTGTTCATATCCAACGTTACCTTACCATCAGCAACCAGCTTTAAAGTTAACCTTCTCTCTAAAAAACTACTAAAACATTGTTACATTGTCATTTAATGGGAACCCTTGACTGCCCAGGTTGTAATGCGATCGTACGCGCGATACATCTCGAAGAGGCACCAGTTCGATACCCACTGCATCAAATCTGTTTAAGGAGAAATGTCATCAACATCGACAACCAACTTATTTCAAAAACAACAGCTTAGGACATGTAACGACTTGGCGACACGAATAAATGACTTAGTCTCTCCCGCGAAAGCTAACATGTAAGAGAAACATGAAAGATGGTGCTAATAACGTATCAAAAGCACAATTTTCACCAATTTCACTTCTACTTGACAGTATCAGATATAACCTCATAATGAACACCTACTAATCATGTTTTTCATTTTAATGGAACAGCAGTCAATAATACGACCTGTAACATAAATCTTTACAGTCCCACCACAATGGGATGGATGGTTTCCAGTTCGGTCACATCGGTGATGAGCCGAATGAACTTTATAGCGTATTAAAACGTAGTTAAACGTTATACGGCCTTTAGTCAAAACCTTATTCACTTGTTGGTTCGGGATTTACGATCTAACCGTTAACGCAGTTTCTTCTTCACTAACGACAGTTATCTATTCTATATCTGCTACAGGCATTATGTTTTGATTATGTCCATTATTATTAACATATAGAAAGTACTTTCAAGTATTTACCATATAAAATAAATCAGCATCTGTATCTATATACTGATATCTTTAACCGTTTATGGCCCCTTTCTCTTCCTACTTATATCTCTGTCTATCTCTTCGACCCTCTGCTCATCCTTTTTCTCTCGGCTTTCTTCTTTCCCTTTTATATTTTTATTTACATTATTTAGCTTGCAGGGTCCAGATCGGAGAACTCTGAGACCGATGAATCCTTCGCGGCCATAATAGTTGTTTAGGCATCACATTACCTATAAAAAACCTTTTATGTGCGATAGGTCGCACCATTCTACTACCTTGGGATCATATGCAAACATTATCATGTCCCAGTTTCAGGGACGCTATAACTCGTTATTACTGTAGTAATATCTTGTATCAATACTGTGATGCCGTGTTTAATTTGGGCTGCGATTTTATAGGAAGAAATTAGCTGGTTAGACTAACCTCTAACAAATCCTAATTAATCTTACCTTTATGTGTTCTTTATCCAAAAGTAGACTGGTATGATGATAATATCGCAATATAAGGACATTCGTATCCACTAACCTTTCTACCTTCTCCGATGGTGGTTCCAAACGTTAGGAATCCACCAAGAGATCTTCGTAACACTATTGACCCCTGTAGTGCTATCTTGTCAAAACTTTTGATTTGACTCGATGGCAGAGACAGAATCCAATTATTGTCATGTTTAGCACCATTGTGATGGTCATAAAGATTTCTACTTTAACCGCCCATGACCCTAGAGGCCTCGCTAAGATAAAGGAATACCTATTGTTGAAGAACCATTATGTCGCAAATTGATTCTTCCTTGTCTTCTAGCGAAACCTATCTTTTCTTCGTTCGTTTCGTTGATTAGCCTCCATTTTGTACTATAACCAGACTTAATTTCTCAATGTACCTTTGAAGCGAACTCGTGTTATCTATTGTCTTTGTAGATATGGTTTCAAATACCAGTTCTGGTCGTGGCACAATTCCGACTGTTAACGAACGCCGAGTTATCGTTTGTGATACTATCAAATAAGTTTATTTACGCATTTACAAGTGGAACGGCGTATTAGGGCGATACTACCGTCCCCTGCCATTATGCGGCTATATCCTTAGAAGGTCGTTTGCAACCAGTTCCTATTCTTTTTGATTAATTGCCACTTGAATGTTAATGCGAACCGCCCGGGCTGGATTCTTAGTTTGTAGTATTGGAACGCTTAGTACCTATCAGCAGCGGTCGCTGTCTGCGGCTGGACATGGCAGATCTTTTATCTAAACACAGTTAAACAATATTGCAAATGAGTTAAGTTTATTGTTACAATAATTAATTTGAAATTTGAAATTGTTTAACTTACCATTTACTTACGCACGTGTACTAATTCAATATCGTAATAAACGGAATGTGTAGATATCTATCAGTTAATCATTTTAATAATTTAGATTTTTTTCTCTAAGCTTAATAGATTGAAAGTAGAAAAACTGCTAGTTAAGCTTAGATTGTCCTTTTTAGACAATTTTAAACTGCTTATACTAACAGTTGAAATCGGTTTCTTTAGTATCTACATAGACGGTGTAAATAAACAAATATCTAGAAATAGTACTGTGAATTGATAATTTACCTGGTATCAATTAAAATGTTATACCATATCAATTAACCAATAGTTAATACTTTAAAATAGACTTCTTTCAAACTAGAATATAAGTATTTGACGGAGGAAATAAGTATTGTAATGTTAGCTACATATAAAGTCCCTTACAAGAGCCTTATCATCAGCCTGTAATATTTATAAAGTTTCTTTTAATTCTAAACCTAATAACATTTGGCAATCGTAAGTTTAAATATACAATTTCTATCGTTTTATTACTTCTCCATCACCCGAGTTGAATTGCCAAACGCGACGCCAAAGCGTAGGCGCGCCTTGACAGCTTGACGGTAGTGCCAGTCAGCGAGATGACTCCGAACGGTGACTCATTGGTACTAGTTCTGATACGCCGTGACCCATTCACGTAAACTGCTGGCAATCAATTCATACTCACCATAAATCGAGTGTCTCAAAAGTGAATAATAGAAGTAAGCTCAGATATTTACACCAGTAGAAAGAGACATCTTACTAATATCTTTCCTTTTTTGGCGTGCATCCTTTCAGAATGGGATTTTACTATGCCAACTTAATGGCTGACATATGCTAAATATATCCTACTAATATCTTTCCTTTTCATGGCGTGCGTCCGTGCAGAATGGAGTTTTACTATGTCAACTTAATGGTTGACATATGCTATATATATTCTACTAATATCTTCTCTTTCTTAGCATGCGTCCGCGCAGAATAGGATGTCGCTATGCCAACTTTTTGGCTGTCATATGCTATATATATAGATATATATATCCTACTAATATCTTCCCTTTCTTGGCATGCGTCCGTGCAGAATGGGATTTTACTATGCCAACTTAATGGTTGACATATGCTATATATATCCTACTAATATCTACCTTTTCATGGCGTGCGTCCGTGCTGAATGGAATATCGCTATGCCAACTTAATGTCTGACATAATAGTAACAACGTTTTGAATTTATTAATTTTATATTATTTATTATTCTTTTAGCTGCGAATGCAACGGGCAATTACCTATATATAAATAAAACTAGAAGAAATCTCCAAAAATTGAAGAGCGCAATGTGGTGTTATAACATCTTAACAACACTTTCAGATGGCATGTAATGGTGTATGTCTTGCTCGTCTCACGAATAAAAAAAACGATACAACACCCCTCTTTCTTGTTAAAAGGTAAATATATTACGCACCCTTTACCACATCAGATCTTATAATTTAAACCAACAACTAAAATTGTTAAAAGACATTAAACCGGATCTTAAAATGTTTCTGTTAACTGAACTTTAAAAAAAAATTAACCACTAAGAAGCTGGTTTCCGGGTCTTGCGACCTATCAATACGTATTTTGCGGTGAGTAAAGTAAACTTAGCATCCATTAACACTCATTTCTTTGTAACAAAACGCATTTTCTTAAATCAATATGGGATTTAAAGAAACGTATTATCAACATTCAAATAACAATCAGAATATATTACTACAGAATATATTATACTGTGTATTAGTAGAACGCTTCCTAAAACGGAGACTGACGATAGTACTGATGACACATTTGGTGGTAGTATGAGACAAAATTGATCCTGAATAAAAATAACAATATTTTTAATACGTTCTATTAGTATTAATTACGCTCTGTTATATTAGTACTGTTAAATGAAACGTTAGTTTCATATAAAATACATTACTAAAAAACCAGCAATGAAACCAAAAACTAACGATCGCAGAAATCTACTTCGCTATGTATTTGGTTTCAATTTGAACCTTATTCCATAAAAATACGGACCCGCCGTGCGGTCATTAACCCCGAGCAACAGCTGTTTTTAATTTTGAGTTTCATTGCCAGCTTTTTTTACATACTTTATTGTTTAACCTTTAAAAAAAGAGATATACAAATGTCAGCAAACATTCCTTACCAGAAAACTTTTGGAGAGGAGAGATGTAGTTAGTGGTAGGTACTAAAAGATTAATTAATAATATAAAATAATGATACATCACACGTAAACAAATAAAAACATTAAAATATGTACATAAATAAATAAAGATAATATAGATAATATATACATAGATATATATAGATACTCGTATATAATACTTTGTGGTTGGATAAAATCAATTCACAAATCTAAGAGATAACTCTTCGGAGAAATCTTTGTAATGTTCGTACACCTTTAACAATTAAACACACTGTAGCGTTTGTTTTATCTGTTATCTTATTTGCGGTTAGTTTTTTTCTTAGTTAACCAGTATTTAACCTTGCACACAGTTAAACTTTCAAAACTGCATTGGAGAGTTTCTTTGTACAAGTAAATACCTCCATAATTAAGTACTAGCAAACCGGATTCAAACAACGGAGTAAGAAAAAGATTATAAGTAATTCTATTAAAAATATTGTTGATCTAGGATAAGAGAATACATAGAACTATCTCTAGTCTCTTGTCTTCTTTATAATTCTCCTCACTGATACTAACTAGTAATATAAAAACGATATTAGATTTCAATAAAGAGTTTAGTATTTAGTTACAAAAGTCTAACTTATTGAAGTAGTTGTATAAATCTTTATCTTTATCAGCAGATAGACATCTACTGCTGGATATAAATCTTCTTAAATAGTGGTGGGTTTTGGGACATTTCTCACCATACTGGACTAGGGCAGGTTGTTGGGAAGCCAGAGCCTTGTTTGTTGGTGCACCACGAGCAGGTGAGGTTGGTTTGGATTCTGTGAGTTGTAGTGTGGGACTCTTTACACCCCATGTCTAAATCTAAATAGAAGGTACTTTATATCAATAATGACGTCATATTATTTCTACTAACGCTATTAAGTAAGGATAGATATTAAATGAAACATATGAACGAAAGAGTTATCGTGTATCATATCTTCAGTCTAAACGTATCCTCATAGTCAACTTTAACGGTATTTCTTTTACGTAATACTATTAGGAATGGTATAATTAATAACTGTTTATGTTACCGTGGTAATTTATATACGTTTTAATCATCCGCTCACCCTGTTTTGACAATATTTGAATTATAAAGGTGCAGTCAGCCGACATCAATGGGCGGCCGCGCGTTAACTCCCCGACTCAAACACAATCTTATCTGTTTTATCATGCATACAGATATTTATTATGAATACTAAAATTCTAGACTTAGTTCTTAAAATTTATTGCTATTAATAAATTAATATATTCATTATTAAAGTAGCTAGTGTCTGTGATAATTTGGTATTTATTTAAATATAATATCGTTCACTATCATCATTTCAATCGATGGACGTCCATAGCTCTCTTCTAATGTATTTCACAAAATATGATCTTTTGTTGTTTTGATCCAATAAAAAAAATAATAAATAAATAAAATCCTTCGGAGCTATGAAAAAGATACTGCCAAAATGAAACTTGGCATTAATATCGAAGTGAATATAGAGATGCTTCTCAACCACAACTACCAACCGGAAGTGGTGCCGGAAGTCACTAAGTATCATAACTTCATAGTTAATATTCATATATTTGTAACATTATTCTTATAAAACATATGTTGTCTATTATAAAAATTACTATTTATATTTACTTCCGGTATAACTGACCAACCGGAAGTGGGAACAAAACTCACCGATGACCAAAACCAAACTTAGTACATATTTTTTGATATCTTTGTTGAATTAAAAATGTTCCTCGGCAAAAACAAAAAAATTATATACTTCCGGTTCCGGCCGACCAACCGGAAGTAGTCCATAATCTATATACCGTATATAGATCCTTTATAAATATATATCAAAATAAACAGTGAAAGGAACGGCGTTACATAGACACAGCGGTTATATTGTTTTCCTTTCGTCTGAAGCTTAGTAGGAATCGAACCTGAAACTCTTCAAATCGTATATCTCATATAAGTAATAACAACTTTTCTTTATCATAGTTTAACCTAAATCATATATTAGTATTGATTCACTGGCAAATATAGTTATATCATCTGTGACCTATTCGTTTGATGAATTTATTCTGTTGTAGTGGAACTTTGAACCCTGAACTCTTGTCTCCGGTATCCAGCATAT
>DWLS01007776.1:0-10438 GCA_018246255.1 Pachliopta kotzebuea | reverse complement strand
ATTGTTTATTCTTTTACTTCTCTTCTATGTATATTTATATTTATGTATGTAAGTTTAAATACATGTATGTATATTTGTACTATATAGAATATATATGATTCTTATGTAGTTTATTTACAATATTATTAATTTTAATAGTTTTTTTTTTCTGTGGCACCTATTTGTGTTTTTTTCTTCTTCTCTTCACAATATGAAAGGTTGACTGTAAGAGAATGCCTTGTGGCATTATATCCACCTATTTGTTTACTATGTCTCTCTTGTACATAATGTTTTTCCTTTTTTTGTTATTATACAAATAAAGTGTAAATAAATAAAGATAATAATGAAACGTGTCTATACTTGGGTACGATTGAAAACTTCCTAATGACCATAATTTTCTAGTTTCAGTGTAAATTCAACCGGAAATGAAACAGAGTTATTATGGTTCGCGTGGAGGTGCCGAATTACGTAGCGAGGAATGCGATTGCATTAGTTTAATGCACCGGCTGCGGGGCGCATCGCATCGCCGGCTCCTATCTAAAAGTGGTTAGTGTACAACAATTTATTGTTATTAACAACTTGTTTATCGACATAGTTGCTACACTGAGATCCTACATCAACTTCCGTAGCTATTTTTATTATTTAACACGAGCTTTCTTGTACAGAATCTTTGACAAAACAATCCGTAGTATTCTATACTTGAGCTTTGGTTATGTTAGATTCTCTAAACATTATCGAATCGCAGTTTAATCATATTTCATTTACCAGATCATCATCATCATCTTTTCCTATTCCACATACACAAAAGAAAATATCTTTATTAATCATCATAAACCAAAGAAATTTACAAACACATTGTTTTAATCTATTTGTTTGTGTATCGCTGGTACTTGTGATAGGTAATATACCCGTGTTACAAGTAACCAGGTCTCTAACTATCGTACAGGTAACATTAATGTATAACTTATTTAAACTATTAAGAATATATGTAGTGAGTGTTATAAGATATATAAAGAATATGTCTTATATAAAGTGTTGTGTCTAACGTAAATATAATAATACAGCTTAAAGTGGTTTAGTATGATTTCATTATCATTTATTGAAAAAATATCTATATTTTTAATTGTTAATTATATATGGCGTATCTAGGTGTAGTTACTCTATGGTCATGTAGCCACATTACCTTGCAACCGAACAGTGTTGGTGCGGCGGTGGAAAATGTTGGTGCGGCGTGTAATTGTGATTAACTCGCCGTCGGTCGGTTTTGATACACGATAAACTTATCGGGCGCTTCGCCCTCTCCCCCGTCTCCCCCTCCTCTCCCCCGTCTGCGCTGAATTTCAGTATGGGCACTTTCGACTAAATATTACAGAGGTTTCACAACCCCGCGACCTGCCTTTACAGTTTCTCTATTAATTCATTTAATGTTAATAAAACGACTTACGATGTTAGAGGTCCCATATTAAAACTCACGGAATCCAAGCCATCTTCACCTGCACCCTGATAATCAACAAACGAGACTGGCTTAACTACCGGCCAGCGTTTTGGGAGAAAGCCCAAATTTCTTTACTATTGAGGGCGGTCTATTCCAGCAGTAGATGATAAAGTAATACAACAAAATATGTTTATACATAAATAATTACATACTTCCTTTTTTAATCTTGTGAAGTAACGGGTCCGTCCTTTAAAATAGAGCACTAGGAAACGAGCTAGATATCTCCAGTCCTTCCGCAATGCACTAAGGATGACCACCGAAAGGAATTTGGTGGGTATAAATCCCACATAAACCTGACTTACCCCCAGTAGCAAGATATCTTTTGAAGATTTCTCTGTGAAGCTAATAAGAACTAAAAGGCTTGAAGAAAGCAACCAATCAACTGGCAACAAATTATTAACCAATCAGAAAGAGACTAGTTCCCGCCGAAACGAGATATAGAAGGAGCCAACAAATGCGACTGAGTATTCATTCTTTGAATCTCTTGAAGTGAATATCGTACTGTGTTCAGTTAATAGGAGGAAGCTAAATTATTACTGGTTTGAACTGCCTTCCACTCCGCAGGCATCAGGTTCGAATCCGGCCTACACCAATGAATTGTTCAATGTATATGCAGTTAGTATAACGACTCATATCACGTGATTGAAGCCATGTATGAAATCGCGTGATTATAAACATAAAAGAAATATTAATTGTCCGTACTCTCATATATGATAACTACTTTTTTTAATATAACCCACTTTAATATATAGTACAAAGGCTTCTTTAATTAATTTTATAATTTACAACGTGTATACTAAGGTTAGTATATTGTTATAAAACCTAGATGTGATCAACAATTTTTCCCCTATTACATTTCAGTGGACCGCATTGATTATAATCGAGTATCAGTAATTATCGAGGCTATGGGTAAGTTCACCTGATGCTAAGTGATACGCTAACCCAGCCCTGGTTAGATGGTGCAATACCACAATTCGCTCATCGCTTTAAGACGTATGATGTTTAGTCTCGTTAACCCAGAAATTTCACTAACAAACAACACCCTTCAATACAGAATAATGTTTGCATATCACTATTCGGTGGTAGGAATAGGAGCTGCGGTGGTACCTAGACGGTCTGTAGCAACAGAGACCAAAAAAATATTTTGTTTGGATCCGCCGGATTTTTTTTGCTTGAGAACTCAGCACCTTCATCATTATGGCTGCGAAGGTTTCGACGATCTCAGCTTACTTAAAGCTGAGGAAATAGGATGGGGATTCTCGAGGAGATAGACAAATATATAAACAAGAAGAGAAAGCGGGGAGCTGACTATTATCTCAGTTATTCTGCTGTATAAGAATAACTTGAGGTGATGGTCGATGAGTTGGACAGAGATATAAATAAGAAAAGAAAGCTCAGAGCTGACTTCTTAATCATTCTGCTGTATAAGAATAACTTGAGGGGATGGTCGATGAGTTGGACAGAGATATAAATAAGAAGAGAAAGCGGAGAGCTGACTATTATCTCAGTCATTCTACTATATAAGAACGAGATGAATAATTCTTGTCGATTTATTGCTTTATTTTATTTATTTGAATTTCGTAGAAACACTAAACTAGATATCTAATAAGCTTAATGCCTATACATTCTCTAACAGTCAACAATCAAACTAGGTAAAAGATTCTGTGATAGGTCAATAGTATAGATTAGATTTAAAGTTAAAAATATATATATTTTGGTATGTCCATATTCTTACTTTGCTTTGTAACCGGTTAAAATATAAATTTATGGTAGTGTAGTTAAAAAGAGTGAACGTTTATAATGTACTCAACGCATTTCGCTAAAGAGTCGGGTTAATTTAAACGCCTCCGCGACATGAAATTATTGCCGTAAATAAAGCCGACGTAATTCCAGTCAAATTGGTACGACAATTATACTTTCGGCGGCGTTAAATAATGACCGCGTAGCGAATTATTGTGTATGTGGACGAATTAATGCGGTAAAGGGCGTTTTTCTACCTGCGAGCGTCTACTTTTTGGAACGGTCAACCGTTTACGTTACTAAAGACTTTATTCACATAGTAATTTTGTATAACCATTTTTTTTTTAAACGATAAGATGGACAACATGTTCATCATTAGACGATCAACCTCCACTGCTGGATATAATCCTCCACTAAAATCATTCCATCGCTGTCTGTATCCATCGGATCCTTGCGATCTTCACTTGATGGTAAATGATACGTTAGTCTATAACACGGCTCTAAGATGGTATACACAGCATCACATTGCGCTCGTCTCTTTAACAATTAAGTTTCGATACCTTGGTAATTTCACTATCATACAGCACGGTTCAAACCGGAACACAGTAATGTTTGCATTGTACTATTTGTCGTTAGAAATAGGAACTACGATGGTACCTACCTAGATGGTCTGTGCTAAGAGACCTTCCACCAGGAAACTATTCTTCGAATCTACTTGCCTATCCAGTATTATTATAAGTACTAGTATTACCGTTTCTGTGTCTGTCAAATTTCAGATTCGATGCTAATAAGCCGAAAATAAGCTGAATAATTATTAATGGATCCAACTCATCCGTACGTTCATTAATCACTCATAAAGTGACGATATACGAATCCCACGATTCATTAACATTTTGATAAATGTGTATTGATTTGACGTGTAGCTTAGTCAGAATGATATGTAGAAGATATTGGGCTCGAGTGTTTTATTACCTTTATTTATACCACTAAAGTTGGCAAACAGGCATATGGTCTACCTGATGGTGAGCAGGTACCGTAGCCTATAGACACCTGCAGCATGCACCACTTATGCATTACAGACCCTGGAAGAACCTTAGGGAATCCTCGGTAGGGAGTACATTCCATAACTTAATGGTTCTTCGGACAAAATTTCGCGTAAAAAGGTCTATATTACAATAGTAATAAATAATTTCAAGTACAGAGATGTAAAATCTATTAAAAAAATTAATTATAATCACTGATGATGATATAAAAATACTTTTTCTTTTCTAAGAAAACTCATGACGACAGAATTATAATAACAGAAGTTAACTGAAAATTGCTTCAGCAGTTACGGAGGTACAAAAATAAAAATTAAACACCTAATTTCCTTTTTAATAAACAAGTGGATTTCTTTTCGAATGCTTTCTTTTCTTTGTCAAGAAGACAAGAGGAACAAAGCTGTCACTTAATAATAAGTGATACGCTTGCCTATAACACAATACTAACTAAGAAAGTATACACAGCACCACATTTTGCTCGTCGCCGTGAAACTTTAGGTGTTAAGTCTCGTTACCCCAATAATATTACTAGCATACACCCAGTAATGTTTTCACATTACTATTTGGGTAGGTACGGTCTCCGGTAACGTAGACATCATCAACATCAGCTAATAGTTGTCAATCTACTGCAAGACATAAGCTTCCCACAATAGCGGAAGCCCAATGTGAGTTGGTGTGGAGCCAGAGCCTCGTTTGTTGATTAGCAGGGTGCACGAGCAGGTCAGGTTGGGTTGGGTCCTGTGAGTTGTTGTGTGAGACCCCTTACAATCCACACACCATTAAAATCTATCTTCTTCTTCTAAGTTGTATTTCCTAATACCTGAGGGTCGTGGTCATCATGTGCAGTGAACCACACGACAAGTTTGTCAGTTATAATGTAGTGGTGTTGGCATTGCCTTCTCCATACCACATAGCAGTCCGACTATAGATGGTCATCACATAGATATGTAGGTTTCCTCACGATGTTCTCCTTCACCCGATCACGTGATATTAGTTGGTGTTATACTAACTGCGAATAAATTAAAGAATCTGTGGTGAACTTTAACACACACATATTATATTCATCACATCATAGTATATACAAAACAATTTATACCTAATTACTACCTTATGAAATATATTAACAACCTTATATATAACTTAATCTACTTACATATACACACACAATTTTATATATTTATTTATCACACCATCCGATAAACATATCGGATGCACACAGTGCCTGCAGTTTGATATCAATGGAAACGCGGGATTTCTATCGCAACCAACTTCATACCGGTGCGAGAACAATAGGTGAGGCGCCGGCGCATAGTTCATGTCCACGCACTCACCAGTCGAGATACTAGCACCCGCACGGAGCCCGTGTCACTCGGTGCCAAATCGCATGCCTCCTATTGCATTCCTTTGCATCGCGAACCTACGTAGCTAGCTTGCTCCGCGCACTTACCAATAGCTTATAGTGTGAATAATTTGCTTACCCTTCGTATCTGTACTCTGACTCTTTTTCTAACTTCCTTCTGACTTTGCTTGTGTTTGTGATAAATAAAACTATATGTGAAGTTATAACTGCTCTTCATTTAAGTGGACCCAAGCAGACATACGTTTGGGCGGACCACCATCAGGTCAGCCCAACCAAAAATCTATTGGTGCATTCCGGATTCGAATCCGGTACCTACGGAGTGGATGGTAGTCGTTGAAACCATTAGACTTTCACGACTGTAGAATCTAGTCTCTTTTTTATTGGAGGGGGAATCTTCGAAAAAACACCTTATCTTCGGGGGGGAAGTCAAGGTTATGTGGAAATTTTTTGGTGGTCGTTCTCAGCGTTTGGAGAAGTCAGCAGATCTTCGGAACACAACCGCGGCCTCTCTAACGTTATGCTGGCATATGCTGTCCCTAGGAAGGAATAATGCAGTCCTCAACACCTGCGTATATACACGACGGCCGGAGACAACGTCCAGCCATCGACCTCCTCGGACTAACAGAATCTAGCCTACTCGTACTCAATATCGCCACTTAGATAAACATTTATCTTTTTAAAGGATCATTATGATGCAAAATAAAATTTTACACGTACCCAAAGTAATAAAGCGCGAGTTAATTAATTAACTGCCTACCGAATTCGAGTTAACGGCGCTCAAGTCCGGTTCAAAGTGTGCTGCGAATGTAAAAAGGCCTACCTGCCGAAATTATTCCGATCGGTAGCGGGCGTAAATTGAATTTTCAGTATTAATTATTTTAAAATACAATCGCAGTTAATTCCGACAGTTAAATTTTAATTTGGTAGCAGCCTGCGCAGTTAAAGCCGTACGCAGTTAACGGGGGACAACGTGACGCGACGTTCGCCTGCATACAGCTGGATGCATATTGTTTTTCACTTCCTGAACGGAGGAAGCCACCACTCAACATTATACAGATTAAAAATAACAAAAAGATAGTGAATAAGCATTTACGAAAGTACCAGGTTCAAATCAGACTTGCACCAATGAATTCTTCAATATATACAATTAGTATAACATCAACTAATATCACGTGCTGTAACGGTGAAGGAGAACATGGTTAAGAAACCTACACATCTATGTGATGAATGGAGAAGGCAATGGCAACAACACTACATTATAAGAGATAAGAAAGTCGTCCTGTGGTTCACTACCCTCAGTCTCAGTCATCAGGAAACACGACTCAGAAGAGAGAATTTACTAGTTTAATGCACTTTACTACTATAGACCACATTATCAGTTAAAATCAGGTGAGATCGTGGTCAAGCATTTATCTCTATTAAAAAAAATATTAATATTGCTTCCGGTAGAAATAGGAGCCGAGGTAACCTACCTAGACGGTCTAGAAAGCCACTACATTACCTATCATTAACCAAAAGTTAACTATTGACATACAATTCTAAAGCAGAAGTACTAGAAAAGAAGAAATTAGAAGTAATGTTCCGTCTTCAAGAATACCAGAGAAGTCATCAGTCTCTCATCAATTTATCATCTACACGTCTTACCGTATAAACTTAAGGAACCTTCTCCGCATAACAATGAAAAGAGAAACGGTGAATGTTCATCATTTTATTATTCACCGTTACTTTCTTCCCCCATTCATACAGTGGTGTAGGAATAACAATAATTATAATATCCTATTCACATGAAACATTCACCTCCCCGCCTGCTGCGATTGGATACTAAGGAGGGAAGTAAGGTTCGGGCGTTCGGATTCATTAACAATTTATATTCACTCAATACTCCCCACGGAAGCCTTGGAGTAAGTGGAATCAGCCCTTTTACCCCACTGCTGGCAGCTGTTATCTGTTAACGTTGTTTGCTTCGCGTATATTGCAATATTGAAATCTATTTAATCTAACTGGTGGCAGAAAGGCCTTTACCAACATCACAAAGAAAAATTGGTAGTAGATTTCTTTTGCTGGAGACCATCTAGGTAGGTACCACTGTACTGTGTTCTAATTATATACGTATATTACTTCATTATTAAAGTATAAATCAGATTTCCCCAAACTTTTTTGTGTTGTTGACCCCTTGCTATGTTTTTCCATGTTGTGTAGACCCCCTACTTTTTTTTTGATTTTTTTAGATTTCTTTCTGTGAGACAACGTCTTCATTAAAGGTCAAGTCAGCACGATAGTCTCTAACTACGTTGTCCTAATAACAACTGTTGTAGAGATAATAAAATATAGAAAGTGAAGCGATGAACGAAATATGATGAATTGAAATGTAAAGATATAAAAATAAGATATGAATGAAATAGAAGGAATTGAGAAAAATAAAGGGAAAGACAAAATGAGTAAATGAAGCCAGTAAAAAACGCATGAGATAGAATTGAGAATAAAAAAGAGCTGTGGGGAGAGGGGACGAGAAAGTTACATATACGGTTTTCGAAAATAAAGACCATTTGGGTGTTACTTTACATTGTTAAGTATTCAAAGGTTTTTATAATAAATGTATATATTTAATATATCGTTGTACGCACAAATATTATAATGATTTACGTAAGTATAATGTACATGCAAAAGTATGTGAGTCGGAGCCTCGCGGTGGTGAGGCGGTGCGGTGGGGCGGTGGGGCCGCATCTGATCCCCGCTGTCCTCCGGGACCGATAAATTATCCCGCTCACTCCGTAATTCATTTTAATGTATTGCGTTGTTTCCTCAATAATCGCCCCTAAAAGAAATGTTTCATATTCATCTATTCATAAATATTGCGCAGGGCAACTCGCCGGCAAAATTTTTTCCTGGCCAAAGAATTATAATATAAAGGTAAGTTTACATATACAAGCCTTGTAGTCTCGGGCTATCAAGAATTGACGTAAGTTGTCATTACCACAGTAATTTCACTAGCATACAGCACCCTTCAAACCGGAACACAGTAATGTTTGCATATTACTATTTGCCAGTAGATACAGAAGCTACTGTAGGACCTATCTAGACTGTCTGTTAACACAACAACAGTTATATAGCCGTCTATCTACATTAGCTAGTGTCCTGAGATTTAATCTGTGCTTAGTTCGGAACTTGTAGGACACCATGTGTTATTAGTTTTTAAGAAAGGTTGGAAATAAATAGCAACATTACTTCGTATTAATATAACGTCTTTAATAAAATGGTAATTATTATTACTCCAGTTATAAGATAAACCATCCCACTCCATCGTCTCTTTCTTGATGTGCGTCCGAGAATGGGATGTTGCTATGCCAAATTAATGGCTGATATATATAGCTATGGTAACAACGTTTTGAATTTATTAATTTTATATTATTTATTTAGTTGTGAATCCAACAGGCAACTACTAGTAACAAATAAAACAGTATATCTTTATATCATTTGATTAGTAAGCTGGATGGTAAGTGGACGGTATCCGGAGAGGCCCACCACTAGTGAAACCATTAAAGCTCGTTAAGTGAAACGACACTTTCCGCCGTCTTTTCTTCAAACACAATTCCGTTTTGAAGTCGCCGCGGCCCGGCCGACAAAAGAAAGCAAAAATGGCCCGCGGAAGCGCTGAATTATTAATGTTATTGCGGAGAGTTCCCCGGGAAGCGTTCCTGTATCATTTTCATTATCATCGGCTTCGACTTCCGTTTATTTTTTTAACGGAACCTCCGCGAAGTTTTCATATTTTCAATTCTTCCTACAAATTTCTTAAAGCGATATTTCTTTCACGTTTTTCTATCCCACATTCTTTCTAAAACCCTGTGCGACCCTGTTCCTCCAATTGCGCAAATATTTGATCTTTATGATTATACTTACAAAATTTATACTGTTTGTTGTATCCCTACTTTAATGAATTTATTTTTACTTCTATTTATTTATTTTTTTATTCGACTAAGTAACGAGACGAGGAAAGTGTTCACCTAATGGTATATGCTTGCAAATAATAACGCTGGTTAAGATGGTTCACCACCACATTGCGTTCGCCTTGAGACGTAGCGTTGTTTCGTTACCCCAGTAATTTCACTAGCATACATTCAATAGCATCCTTTAATACAAGTTTGCAAATTACTGTTTGGCGGTAGGAGTAGGACCGATCCTACCTACCTAGACGATCTGTAGCAACAGAGACCTACCACTAGAAAACCTAATTAATAATAGTTATCCTAGTGCCTTTCATATTTATTAATAGTGACAAGTATTTTAAAAGAATTTTTTTTTGCAAATTCCTCTGTGTTTTGGTAAAGAGTTATTTCAATTTAGCTTTCATTTTCTTTTCCTCTAACTTTCTTTTCTTTAATATACATTTTTCTATCTTTCGCGTTTGCTACATATCTTTTCTCTCCTTCATTCATCGCCTCTCATACCAAACTCGACGCATCCTTACTTTACATCTATTACATTCTCTTTTCTGTTTTTTTCTTTTCATCATCTTCATCATCATCATTCTTACCACAATTCAATTTCACAATTTTTTTTAATTTTTAATTCTTTTACTTCTCTTCTATGTATATTTATGTAAGTAAGTTTAAATACATTTATGTTTGTTTTTACTGTATAGTATATATGATTCTTATGTAGTTTATTTATATAACCATGTTTGTATTTACAATATTATTAATTTTAGTTGTTTTTTTTTTGTGTGGCACCTATTTGTATTTTTTTATCTTCTCTTCACAATATGAAAGGTTGACTGTAAGAGAATGCCTTGTGGCATTATGTCCGCCTTTTTGTTTACTGCTG
>DWLS01007775.1:0-10439 GCA_018246255.1 Pachliopta kotzebuea | reverse complement strand
TTACAAATAAACTACATAAGAATCATATATACTATACAGTAAAAATATACATACATGTATTTAAACTTTCATACATAATAATGTCTGTTAAAACTTGTCCCGTAGAATATTTGCAAAAATTTTTAAGTTATTAACAATCATTAAATATTCCTTATTAGTTAAATAATCAATTTTTTTCGTATATTTATAGTATAAATAACGCAAATACCATTAAAGAAATACAAAAGGACTCGTTCTAATTGAAGATGCTTACTTACACAATGTGAATATGTCCCGTACTCAAATCATTTGTGCGCTCGATCCCATGTGTGTTCCTTATACTTATGATCACTATGTGTGTGAATGAGTAGGCGATTGTTGCATCTCTCTCACTCTAACACACGTCGTACACATCATCCCTCACACAGACATACGCGCAAGTATTAGCCGTACAATGTAGAAGGCCCTTACTAAAGGCTAATTCTAAGCGAGTAGGCTACGGGCGGAGATCTTTATCTCTTATCAGTTTCCGGTCAGTTCCGATCGCTCATTAGACACGCGGCGGAGCACCGGATGTTAGATGAATAGTAAGCGGGATGTACGTCATATATATTACACTTAACATATAACTAGTGATATAAAAACGTTAGCCTCGTTTCGCGACTTAAGACAAAGAAATGCCAATCCCAGATAATTATGAAAAATTCCTGATTCCCAATAATTATAAAAGGACATTTGTGTTCAAAAACTAACTAAAAGAATTCTCTAAGATAATAGAAAATAAAAACATTTAAATAACAACACCTAAAATAAATAAATAATCGTTAACGACTAACACGAGCTTCTAATGATCCAAACAATAGATTACAGAGAAAAACGAAACCCGCATTTAGTCACCGGATGGATAATAGCTTTAGCTGTGAGCAAGTTGCCCAGCAGTGGGATCATTAAGTGAGCTTTTAACGTTTATCAAACTAGAAACTACTTCGTTCTATAATTATGCTATATTTATATACTTCTGCAGCGCAGCGGCTGTCCGCTTACCTTGTAATAATTGAAGTCAAGTGTTAGCCAATAATAGACACATATATATTTAAAAAACTGACTTCAATGGCTTTAAAATTCCCTTCTTTTAATCTAGACCTACATAATCTAGACATTTTTTAAGAGTTTCGCATACAAAAGTAATTATAATCGTTAATATTTTATAACGCCATTGAACTGTGTAGCTGGAGTCAGAGGTAGCGGATGATTTACAACGTAACTTCGAAACGTAACTTAAGATAAGGCTTTCATATATAATGAGGAGTGGAACAGAAGTTTGTATTTAACATAATTCTAATGGAGAAAAAGGTGTATATAAATTCTGAATACAGAATATAACATTTCAACGAAGTATTGAAGTTAAAATAAAGTGTACCTTCTAGGTACATACTACAGCTCCTATTGCAGCCGACAAATAGTACTGTGCGAACATTACTGTGATATGGCGGTTGCTGTATGCTTGTGAAATTACTGCGGTAATTTGCTGCGGCTTCATATCTTGTTATGACGTGGTGAAAATACTTTAACTAAATCCTACTTGGTTATATATATATAGTATCAGCACTGTTCGTCTTAAAAATGATAGATATATTTGGATTATATATACAAATTTTTAGTCTTATGTATATGGTAGAATTTATATTATTTATATTGAATATTGCTTAAGGGATGTAAGAGGTCCCACGTAACAACTCACGGGTCCAAAACATCATCTGATCGTGGTAGTCCTGCTAATCAACAAACTAGGCTCTAGCTTCCCACTAACCTGCATTGGGCCAACGTAATCGAAGACGGCCCAAATCCTCACACTGTTGTGGGAGGTTGATGTACAGCAGTGGACACAAATGAATATGATGTAAAGCTTAATACATTAATTGATTAATTAACATTTGTATGAGATTACACTCAATGAGAAAGACTCAAATAAATCTAGAATAGAAATACTCTGTAGGGTTGATCATCATGAGTACTAAATTTATGAATAATGAAAAAGAAATAAAAAATACTAAAGAAACGAATATAATAATATTTATCTTAATTTGTGATCTAATATGATAGAATTAAACAAAAAATAATTATAGGAAAACAAAACGAAAGAAGAAGGAGAAACATCAAAGATAGAAATCTTAATTACAAAGAAAAACATTGATAATTTTCTTGAGATATTTTTTTAGATTTAAAACAGTAAGGGAATTTTGTAGTAAAAAATAGGTTTCTTTATTCATTAAGAGAATACTTCCATTAATATATTTTTTTAAATTTCGTTGTAAAGTGGGACTTACATTATATCTTTTTTCATTCTATTCTTTATCATACGTTCACACAGTTCATATATTTTATGAAACATATATAATAATTGTTTAATTCGAAAATGCTAATGTATATATATTTATAATATTAATTATTATAAATCAAATGCGAATCAAATCAAATTTGAGTTTTGTAGTCTTACTGAAGTATTTATTGGTAAGCTTGCAAATCTTTCGAAGAAATATTTTGTCACATTTCATGGACTTAATAGGTCAATTACCATGAAATGACTTCCGCGGAGAATTAAATGTGTAATCCTATGTAATATCTAATACTTAGAAAATGTTTGAAAGGAAATAGTGTCAAGATAAAATATAATTAAATTGACCAATTGATAGCTACTTACGTCTAACGGTGGGTGGTGATGGTGGCAGCCGCGGGGTGTGGGGGAGGGAGAGGCGAAGAATTTAATCACACACCACACTCGAATATTGACAACACACAAAACACAGTGTCGAGCGACATGAGAGCTTATGTCAGGTCCACTCTGTGGTCGGCGAACATGTTGGGAGACGCGGTGCCGCGGCGGCGGGCGGCCGATGCTGTTTGATGGAACACGCCTTCGATATGATGATGCACGTCTTTTTTTTTGTTACGTTTTTTTGTTTAGCTGGCGAGGTGTTGAATGATGAGTTGGGCGGAAGAGGAGAGCTGCGCGCGCAGGCGGACCCGAGCGCTGTTCCGACGGGTTCAACCCGCGGCTCACTTCACGCAGCAGCCTGACCCCGATACACCAGCCGGCCGCTGGTACACCATCGCATAATCATACCACTTCAATATTTAGCAACAGCTTTATACACGCACAATTATCTATATATCCCCTAAACCATTATACTTTAACACTAATCATACCAACACACATTACATAAGTATCTATTTTATCATCTCACCCTTTTTCTTCCCACCTCTTCCTCCTTCCCCATATCCTCTTCCCTCGTCTCTCTCCTCTCCCTTATATTATATAATTTATATATATATACTTTTCAGCTCGTGGAGTCCGGATCCGCGAGCTCAGGGTCCGATGAAGCTTTCGCGGCCATAATAGTGGCCGAAAGCATCGACATCATCCGAATATAAAAAACCAACACACAGATACCTAGCCTACCATAGCGGGTCAAATGACCCGAAATTTTTGTTTCCTTCATTATGTATGAAATATGGATGTTAGAAAGGATATAAAAATATAAATGTATAATAATTATAGGAAATAGTATATTGACAATTTATATTACAAACGCAAAAAAAAAAATTATCCATCGAATTTTTAAACGTGTGTGCTTCGTACATTTTCCGCAAACATTTCTTATGCATTTAAAACAAATTATGTTGGTTTTATTTTCTTTATAGTATCCTATTTGACAGCTCTTACGTTAATCAGCATCTGTAGCATACTTAGGCAACTATAGTTTCTTATTTGTTTTTTTCTTTAGGTTGTTCACGGGCTTCTTAAAAATCGCCACAATACTTTTCTACTAACGCAAGCTACTTTTCGTAACAGTCTTTGCACAAATGTGTACCGACTACAATAAGATAAGCAATATGTATTGATAAGTTTATAAAACCAAAAATGTTCTCAGGGTCAAATGACCCGATGTGGTAGACAAAGGTATACGACAGTTATAACTCAACATAAACAAACAAAAAAAAAATAGTATAAGAACATTTAATTAGTCAGAAAAAGTCATAAAGTTAAATTTGGTGAAGTAATAAGATAATATGTGCATTATTAATGCGAAAGTTCAAAATGATTCATTTGACCCCTTATACTATGATTAGCGTTTAAAAACGCAGTTCGAGAGTGGCTTCTTACTCAAACATACGAAAAGACAGAAAAACTATTAGAGATCATTACATAGTCATTTTTTTTTATTATTCTCTTTATTGTATAATCCTTAACTAATTTATTACAAAAGGCGGGTTTAATGCTAGTAGGCATTCTCCAACAGACAACCTTTGTATAGGTGAGATGTTGAGGTAGGTAGAAAGAATTGAGAATTTAATTCTATTATATAATTTATATGTATAACTATCAATGAAATTATATAAATACATAAAAAAATTACAAAGATATTATATATGGTACATGCATATATAGATAAGTAAACATATACGTACATAATAAATATAATACCGTTACTTATGTCTGAATGTGTTTGCTGTTATGTGGCATTTGTTTTATTATTTTATTATTAAAATCTAGTTTTCGCAAACGTATACGAACACACATGCACACACATACCCATATACACCCACCAACACTCACAACAAATATCTTTATATGTTACATATAGTTATACATTATTGTTACCTGCACGACAGTTGGAGACCTGGTGACCAGTATCACTGATTTGTTACCTATTACAGACACCAGCGATACATAAACATATTTTGAAATATATAAATAGCTACAAATTCTGTTCTCTGTAAACCTGTTTTGTTTGTGGTGACCAATATATATTTTTTTTTATTTATTATTGTAGCACAACGTTAGACCACAGGGAGGACTTAATGACGCAAATCTCTCCCAGTGAACTATGGTAGGAGAGAGATATTATAAATAATACTCAGCAAAAGCAACGGACTATTATACTAATACATGAGTAACAAAAAGAATTACCAAACAAATATTAAACATCAATAAATAGCAGCAAACATTTTATACATACAACATAATGACGTATTAAATGATTCACAAAGAAAACAACATGTACTTGAAATTTCCTAACATCGATATAGGTATTTAAAATTACTAAAAATTCTACGGTTTTTTATACATAATAATATAACGATAGACGAAGATAATGTAATAAAAAAATCAAAGAAAAATGCAATGATTCAATAAAAAAAATATATAGTAATGATTCCCTTGAAATTGCTATAGTAGGTGATTTAGTAATTATTTCTATACTTCAAAGGTATTTATTAAAACAGAATATTTTCTTCTATTTAAAGAAAACCAGTTTCAAGCTTAATGCAAAAACCCCTTCTTTCCCTTTTTTGGATTCTCCTTAATCCTCTCTTTGATATAACTTGATACTCAGATAAAGTATTTAGCATCACAATCAAAATGTATCGGTTTTAAACATTTTATATCTTGTTGAGTAAATTACAAAACCCATCAACTATAAGGCCAGGGTAGGAACAACCCAAATCCCCTCTCCTATTGGAGGAGGCCTATTTCCATCAGTGGACGTCTATCAGCTGATGAAGAAGGAGAAATTACATAGGGTGAGTGACTTGTTTCAGTGTATAGGCATTGTTAGTGTACTTTTACATAATACCATAATAGGGTCTTCCCACGTCAAATTTCAACTGGTTACACCCACGTGATGTCAAGACCATACTTTCACTCCCAAATATTTTAGTGATGGTTGATACACAGGATCTTGGTCTTTTTAATACACGATTGATACTAATTTTTGCAAAGATTGCTTCAGTGAGGTAAGATCTTTTGAGACCAGATATTAGTAAAGGGATGATCGCTTTTTCTTTTATTATTCGAAGCGTCGGATGTGCTAGATGTTCACCTGATAGTAAGTGATACGCCTGCCCATAATATGACGCTGTTTAAGATGACATACATTGCCCTCACCTTGAGACGTGAGTTGTTAAGTGTCGTTACCCCAGTAATTTCACTAACATACAGCACACTTCAATATACACAGTAATGTTTGCTATTTGGTTGGTAGAAATATGAGCTGCTGTGGTACTTAACTAGACGGTATGTACCAACAGAGACCTATCAACAGTAAAGTCTGCTAGATGGGCCAATGACCCGGTGAAGTTTACGGATATACTTCACCCATCACCGAGAGAGATTGTTTTTAAACTTATAACCATTCTATTGGTCCATTACTAAAGGGAGATACTTATAGCTGAACATTCCTCTTCATCGAGGATATACGAACCTATTAAGCTAGGAAGATCCGAAGGGTGTAAGGGGTCCCACACAACACCTCAAGGGATGCAAGTCAACTTCACCTGCTCGTGGTGCAGTCTGGTAATCAACAAACGAAGCTCTGGCTCCTCACCCGCATTGGGATAGCGAAAGCTAGTAAGAGATGGTTCATATCCCCTATTAATGAGAGAGGCACATGACCATGCCATTAGCTGATGATGTTTAGTCCTAAGCTATGCATATTCAGTAGCTTTCATCGATCTTCACCAGATCGTGGGACCTTTGATAAGGGTCTACCAACACTGTGTCTACCGGCACATGGTTATCAGAAAATTATTAAGACTATAAATAAATAGGTACAGATTAAATGGAACATCACTAAAGTTTGGAAAGTGTACCGCAGCGGCTGCCGGAGACGGCGGTGTTCCGCTGATAGTGTCACTCGCACCTTCTCTCCTCAGCCAGCGAAGTTTGTTCCGTCGGGTGACCATACATTACGAGGATTTTTCAGGATTTATATTCAACTGTGAAGGTAGTTCGTTCTTGCGAGGGTAAGTTGGAGATGGTCATTCTATATTCACCAGTTGATAGACGTCCACTATTGGACATAGGCCTCCCATAAAAGTTGGGGGATTTTGGGCCGTCTCCCACTACGCTGGCCCAATGCGGACCGGCGAGGAGCCAGAGCCTCGTTTATTGATAAGCAACCTGCACCACGAGCAAGTGAGTTTAGCTTGGATCCTGTAAGTTGTTACGTGGGACCCCTTATCATTCTATAAAAGATAAGAAAAAGACAAGCAGACTTTTATATATTATATTTAAAAACTTCTTTGAAAACGCCTACAATTAAAGTCCAATAGAACACTAACAAATTGTTTAATTTATGTACAGTAAGTATAACATCAACTAATGTTACATGCTCTGACGGTGAAGGAGAAGATGAGGAAACCTACATATCTATGTGATGATCATCCGCAGTCGGACTGTTATGTGGAATGGTCAGGGCAATGGCAACACTACTACATTACAACTGGCTAGATCTTCGTGTGATTCAAAGTATATGATGACCACAACACTCAGTCAGATATAACGCTGTCTAGACAACCTAGGTAGGTCTAGGTAAATACAAGATTGACTGTCGCCCTCTCCTGCCCCGTACTAACTCGCCGGCTTATTACTTAGTTAAGGTGAGGATGGGGTGGCGCGGAGTTTCCGCGGGTGTGTTGTTCGTAAATTAAGTTACGTTTTAATAACAAAGTAATGGAAATCGCGTGAAGAGTTCCATCAGCTCGTCAGCTTCACAACTCGTTAAAGCGGCGGCTGTGGCGTTAAGCTTTGGAATCTATTCGAAGTGTTGACGCACGAAAACAAACATAGGAAGAATACCAACAATATCTAATAGCTTTAATGGAATGGTAAGTAAATAGTCTCGACTCTATGCCTGTAAGAGAATGACAAGAGTTCAGACAGTAGGAATATTTTTTTTAATGTTTATTTCCTCGCAATTTGATACCTGACTTAAAGCACGTGGTATTAGTTAGTGTTAACTAATTTCATATGAATTGAACAATCTATTGCTGCAGGCCGGATTCGTATCCGACGTCTTCTGAGTGGAAGGCTGAGGATCAAACCACTAACCTATCACGGTTTTAGTAAAAATAATTAGAAGGCTAAGAGACAGATACTCATAGTTTAAGCCAGCACGATAAACAACTGGAAGTATATTGTTATACTGTTATGAGTACTCTGGTTTATAATCAGAAACTTAAATTATATTACTTCTATGATTCCATTAATTACAGAACCCTTCAAACCAGATTCTGGTAATATTCACAAGGTAACAGCAGAAGGAGCTGCTGCAATAGTATCTATGTATGATAGAGAAATTACTGGGGCAACAGACTTTACACTTTATGTCTCAAGGCGAACGTACTTTGGTACTGTGTATATCATTTAATGAGCGAAACGTTATAAGCAAAGGTATCATTTACTATCAGGTGAATGCTTTAGTCTTCTCCTCATCTCTTCTGATAGAAAAAATAAGTTTGTCTCTCGCAAGAGACCTGCTACTACTGCCAAAATGAATGTTTAGTTATAACTTCGAGTTTTATAAGTTTACTTGCTTTCTTCTTCTGAATCGTATTTCCTAATGACTGAGGGTCGTGGTCATCATGTGTAGTAAACCACACGACGACTTTGTCAGTTATAATGTAGTGGTGTTGCCATTGCCTTCTCCTTTTCACATACTAGTCCGACTGCGGATGGTCATCACATAGATATTTAGGTTTCCTCACGATGTTTTCCTTCAAACTTAGAGCACGTGATATTAGTTATTATACTAACTGTACGTAAATTAAACAATTAATTGGTGCAGGTCGGATTTGAACCCGATACCTTCGCAGTGGGAGACCAGCGTTCAAACAATTAGGCTATCACAATTGCTTTAACTGTTCCAAATCTCCCACTCCGCCTATCTATATCCAAGGTATATGCAACAATTTAATTATTGTTGTTCCATCCTCCAGGCGGCCTGGGTTTGATAGTAACGAAGTTAGGCATCCGAGAAATGCCTATGCGGAACCCTGCAGGCAATACACTCGGCTGACTGTTCAACATATCCTCGAAATAGGGCAAAGATGAGAATACTGTAGCTGTATATACAACAGTTTATCAATAGTTAACAATTTTTTTTAGGTTTTTAAAGATCTAAAGTTCTGCAAGATTGCCGAAGAGGACGAGTCCGACAGAGCGAAGTGGAAGAGAAAGACCAGAAAGGCAGACCCCACCATCAGATGGGAATAATAAATGCCACGGAGAGAGAGAGATATAACAGTTTATGTATTTAAGCAGTGCTGGAAGATCTCCACATTGATGCAAATAGTACAGGATTGATCAGAGTAAAGATCTTTAGGAAAAGACTATGTTTAGGTGTAGATTTTTTTTATTTATTTCGTTCTTTCATACATTAACATTTTCTTTAATTTTGAACAAAGAAGTTTTAAGGAGACTGGGGAAAAAGAGCTATTTGGAATCAAAGGGTTAGGTTTGACTTATCTGTTTTTCCTGATTTATGTATGTATATTTATTGACTTATTTTCATATATTCGTGTATATATACCTTCTTTTGTATTTGAATTGTATGTATATGTATAAGTAAGTATATGTATGTATTATATGTCTATTGTCATTATTTTAGCTTTAATTATAACTATCACACTTCACCTACCACAGCATTTCCCACCTTCTAGGTTGACTGTTAGTGAATATCTGTAGGCATTAATTCCCCCTAGTTTTAGGTGACGCAATAAAGTTTTTTAAACAAAAAAAATTATGCTCTCTTACTTTCTTTTTCATTCTACTGTTTTCTTTTATATCTTTTACGTCTTGTGCAGTAGACATTTATCAACTGATGATGATGATATAAATACAAATACAAATATACTTTATTGTGCACTATCACAGAGTTACAAAAAAAAGAAAGTACATCAGGATTTTCACAAAAGGTGGTCTTATCGCTAACCAGCGATCTCTGCCAGACAACCTTTGAGTAGAAATTAAGCAAGTAGACCAAACCGGTAACGTGCACACGAACAGTGAAAAGAAATAATAAAATAAATAAATAAATAACAACAGTAGAAATAATAATAAACATAGAATTAAATAATACAATATGTCAGGTATTTTACTATGTGATAACATATAAATATAATAGCTTCATGAGCATGTTGATTATGTTATAGCCAAATTAGAGCTGCAGATAGTGATCTTTGACAAGTTTTTATATAGTATTTATATTAGTAGTTCGTGTTGGAGACTTATGAATTGGGACGATGATCATTTTATGTATCAATCCAGGATTTTTTTCTAAATGTAAGCCTAAAGGCTTGTCCACGATTCCACCTGGTGTTGTGGCGATGTGGTATGTGGTGGTAAAGTGAATTAACCCAGTAGATATCTATTCACTCTTGATTTGAACAAACCCACATTGTATAATATTTGGCTGTTCTTATTAGAAATTAGAATGAGAACAATGTGAAAGTGTAAGTATTAAATTCCTACCTACCTAAAGCTACTTCCACTGTCCCTTATTTTGCGGACTTAGAGCTGGAGCCGAGATAGAGCTCGGTATGAAGATCAGTGTAGGTAGCATCGCCTCTCTGATGAGTGATGGCAAGAGTCGCCCCATCTTCATTAGGTACGCCAAAGA
>DWLS01007774.1:0-10440 GCA_018246255.1 Pachliopta kotzebuea | reverse complement strand
AGTGTATGTGTTGAGATCCACTATCGTGGACCTATTTTTATATCAAAGACTCAAAATTTTTTTTCGCTGACGTAGACTCCTTGCAGGTTGTCATAGACCCTAGGGGTCGATATAGACCACTTTGGGAATCACTGGCATAAAGCCTGGTGTTTGCGTGGTTCGTTTGTGTGGTCATAGACCAACTTTAGTTATCTTATAACGATTTTTTTTAATTAAACGAAAAGTATAAAAGTTTTAGAATGAGATAAAATGAGAAAATATGTTTCTGTATAGTTTCTGTGTTTCTACTCTACAGCTGTTTATGGACCATACACGCTATAGAGACTAGTCTACTGGTAGGTCTCTGTTGTTACCGACCGTCTAGGTACCACCGCAGCTCCTATTGCAGCCGATAAACAGTAGTAAACATTACTGTATTACAGTTCGAACGGTTTTATATGCTAGTGAAATTACTGGGGTAACTAACACTTTATGTTATATGATGCTGTGTATCGGAACTCGCATTATATTATAGACAAGCGTATCACTTACCATCAGGTGAATGATAAATAAAATCTCCATGTAATATACATAGAAGTAAATAAAAAGAAACCTTGAAATCTTCAATACTAAAAAAATATATCTTTAGTAAATTTTTACTTCGAGTTCTTGAATTTATCTCAACCCTCTCTTTCTATCTCTATTAATCTTCTCTTACAATTCATCTACTATATACAACATATGTTACAACAGTTTTTTAAGTTATACTACATTAATAATGTTAATTTATATTAAATACAGAATTACCTTCTAAATATTCATGTCATAGATATATTAAATAGGTATTAATTGACATAAAAAACGGTTATATAACATTCACCAACCACAATACAAAATAATGCATTATTAATGTTTACTATATAATAGTAAATATAAATTAGTTTAATAAATATAACGAATAACAGGCCAAAATAAACATTCAACGAACCCAAGTTATTTGTTCCGTGTTTTGATTAAAATTAAAATCGAAATTTCCTTATACCATACTATAAGGCAGTATGGATATGGATTAATCATGTAATGTACTGTTTACATTAGTATTTATAGTAATTTTAAACCAGTAAGGCAGTCACATGATGATAAGTGATACGTTTACTTATAACCTGTCGCTAGTTAAGATGGTATACACCACATTGCGCTCATGGCCTTAAGAAGTCTCGTTACATGAGTAATTTCACAAATATATAGCACCCTTCTAACTAGAATACAGTAAAATTTTCACATTACTGTTTGGCGAGCGATATAGGGAGATGCTGATGATGAATTTAATGTGGTATTTTGTCCATATATAGGGGTGTAAATGATCCCACGTATCAACTCACGAGATCCAAGTCAACCTCACTTACTAGTGATGAACCGTAATAATCTACAATGAGGCTCTCGTTACTTATCAACTTGAATTGGGCCAGTATGGTGGGAATTGTCTCAAATTCTTCCATTATTGAGGAAGGAATATATACAGCAGTAAGCGTCTATTATTTATTTAAAAAAACCTATTACATCACCTAATATTATTATTTTCTGTGGCGAGCTGGTTCCTTCATTAATAGTCATTAGAAAATTTCAAGTTTAGACATATTGAATACCTCAACCAATTCTGTAAGACAAAGTTTTCATCGAACCTTTATCATCACAGGCAACTGAAATAATTAAACTAAGTGAAACTCCTTCTTATTGTGATTTTGTAACTTTATTTCTGTTAGATTTTTATTTGTCTTTCTCTTTGTTCTGTTTGCGCTGTAATATTTGTCTAATATGTCTTTTATTGGCTATTTTATTGTTTAATAATATACCTACTTTGTGTAAACGGCTGTTGGTCTTCCGCAAAATAAATAAATTAGGGTCCAATAGGCGGACTTAACTCATTACCGCCCTCTGTACCTGCACAGGTACAACTACTTAATCGATAAATTATGTATTTTATCTGTGCTAAGTGTTGAAGGTAGTTAGAAATTATTAATATAGATGACACTAGTTACCACATAATAAATAAAAATATAGCATATTTTATCCCTTTATAGACTAATAAATAGAAAAATATACTGCAGTTTCATTTTGGGCGTTAATGGGTTAATGCCTACAGGCATTCTCTACCAGTCAACCTAGGAGATGAGAGATGCTGTAGTAGGTGCTTTATATGATATATACATATACTTATACATACAATTGTATACATAAATACAAAAGAAGTTAAATATATATATATATATGGAAATATGAAAATACATAATTATTAGCTGATGATGATGAAAACTAACTTATACTTTAAAATGGGTGTATATTGACAAATGTTCCCCTTTATCCAAGATTTGTAGTGAATATAACCAAATATGTGCATTAATTGAGACGGTATCGACATTTTTTAGGACACTTGCCCTGCTCTCAAAAATAAACTAGTATCCAAGTTTCTTTGTCTATAGTTGTAAAGTGAATATTAAATTGATGACTCTTGTTATGTCATTTTTAATTTTTATCTCATGTGTATCTTTGTCATGTCAACATTTAAATTTAACCCTTAAATGCATATTGTTGTCAAAAGTCTACAAGTCAATTTTTGTCATTTTAAATAGTGACAGATTTGACAAGTGTTTCAGAACGTATTTTTATAACATAGCTAATATCATAATGAAAAGAAAAAGTGTAAGAGGGTCTACAGAAAATAAAATTGGCGGTTAATTTGACATAAGCATTGTGAAGGTGAAAAAAGTTGGTTGTATGATAATTTGTGACTTTTGAATTAAGATTCAGTGAGAATTAATTGCCGAAAAGAGTTATAAAAAATAACAAATATATTAGACATAAGGTAAGTAATCAATATTATAACGTCTTTTTATTCTGAGTGTGTTTGTATTTGGATTTTCATCACCTACCTAGATGCATAGTGTAGCCAAATGACTACATATATGTTTTTTACAAAAATATAGTTTTAATTGAAACCAAGTTTTTTTTTTATTATTTTTCCGTTTATCTGTGACTCAAAACCTATACTGAAATATTTATTTCATAATTAAATAAAAAATCATGCATTTAAGGGTTAACAAATTTTTCCAAATTTTTATAGGACTGCTTTAACATATCATAGTGTTATAAGAGATTGCTGTAAACGCCTGTAACTGGCTTACATATTAATACCTATTCTTATAATTGTTAATTTTAAGCTTGAATATTTTGTATGTAATGCTGTTGGTGTGTCTAATTAAATAAATAAATATATTTTTTAGTATAAGTCACCAATACCATGCAGTAGTTTATGGTAAGATTTCTAGATAAGAAATCTGTGCATAGTTATATACATACACTTTACACAGTTATAAAAAGGTTAAATATAAATTATTTAATTTTTTTTTATACTTTGAACTGTACTGATAATGTACGGATATTATTTTAAATTCTGTAATTATACGTAAATCACTATACAAATAACGTTTTGCGTTATACGAGGAAGTCATTTGAATTATACAAAGAAAATTAAAAACGTATTAAGTATTTTTTTTAAGTAACACTGTTAAAAAATTTTATAAAACGGTGGTAACAAAATTGTTTTTAAGTGTTAATAATTCATATTGAAATGTTGAGTATTTTGATTTTTTTTTTGTTATAGTTTTACTGATCTTCTATATTGGGAGAGAGGGATTTTAATTTGTTCTATTTCTTTCCTGACTTATTTCTTTTATTTCTTCTGTGTTTATATTCCCTGGTGATATTTTCAATTAATTTCTATCTCCTTTTTTATATTTTGAGTATTTAAAAGTTAACTAGTAAAAGCCCAAAGTTAAGGTAACTAGGGCTGAGGTCACTGACCCATTGATTTAATTTGTCGCAGGGGTAATGTTTAAAAAATACCCTGATTCTGGAGGGAAGGGTTATGTGGGATTTATACCCACTAAAACCTCTCCGGTGGTCATCTTCAATACATACGGAAGGCCACGGGATCTCCTACGGAACTTACCGGTGCCTTCCTGCTGTGAAGCATATCCAAGAGCTATTACTCTGATGAGGTTTATGACCTTTTATGTTTAAAAACAACTAAAATGTTTGATGCGTATATAGCATATTCGTTACCTAGCTCATGAGCTCTTTAGATACGAAAAATTAGAAAGGCAGAAAAGATTATCTAATACAGCTTTGTTACGAAATCGCAGTACGAAGTTTAATAGCAAACAAACTGGGCACAGATTTATAATTTCTTTTGTTATTTGACGAGACAACGATATGAGCAAGACGTTCACCTGATGGTAAGTGATACACTTGCCCATAACAACGTTTTTTTTATACCACTAATGTGGCAAACAAGTGAACTGCTTGCCTGATGGTAAGCAGTTATCGTTGTAGACAGCTGCAACATCGGAGGCACCACTGTCATGTTCTCGACCTCCGAAGAAGGTGCTGGTTAAGATGGTATACACAGCACCACATTGTGCTCGTTTCCTTGAGACATAATTAAGTCTCGTTACCCCAGTAATTTCACTGGCATACATCACCCCTCAAACCGTAACACAGTAATGTTAACACATTAATGTACGTCAGTTGCAATAGGAGCTGCGGTGGTACTTAGACTAATATTTCTCGACCTGATGAGTGACGACGAGAGTCGCCGTATATTCTAAAAATTCAGCAAAGAGGTAGCAAGCAGAATAATTAAAAGTAACAAAACTAGCTCTTAAAAATAAATGTAAACTGTAAACAAAGAAATAAAGGAAAATACTATTGTAATTGGAAAACTTAATAAAATCGTAAATACAGATAAGAACCGAAAGTTATAGAAAAATGTAAAGGAAGATAAGATAAGAAAGTAAGTAAATTGTAAACAAATGAATTAAACTAAAATGTAAGACGGCGTACTTTTACTCTTAGAGGCAAATGAAAGAGGAAAGCAATATAGCAGGAGAATGGAAGATGGAAAACATGCAGAATGAAAGTAGAAAAACTTAAAGAAAGGAAAAATGAGAAATAAATAGAAAGGAAATAAAATAAATATTTATATAAGGACCCAAAACACGAGGGGGAAGGCTATAAAAAAAAATTCTCGACCTTCTTGGTTCTTGACTTAAGTTGAATAAAAAATTTTCCATATCCCCCAACAGATGTTGATTTTTGCCCCTCAAAAACAAAAAAAAATGCAATAAATTATATTAGCATTTTTTTTAAGTTTCCTTAAATGACAGAATTGCCCCCTTGTGGGTTTTATTCCCAGCCTCGGGACACACTGACCTAGATGGACTCCGGCAACATAGACCTCCCACCACTTAAGCACTACATTTACGGTAAGTCAAATTAAAGATAATCTCTTCAAGTCGCATTTTCTCATGACTTAAATTCGTGGTCATGTGTTGTGAACCACACGACGACTTCCTTGTCAGTTATAATGGAGTGGTGTTGCCATTGCTTTCTCCATTTCACATACTAGTCCGACCATGGAAAGATAATAAATATTCCTAAAAAAATATGTGAGCAGAAATCCATTAAATGCAAAAGAATCCATATCAGAGATTTATGTAATCAGGAGTCCTAACTAAATCAATATTTATAAAATCTAAATTATTCCTTCCCCATATCGCATAACCGGTACATCAAGGTCCGGAACAAGTTCGCGACAGTTTAAACCTGTTACATTTGCATTGTGGACCCAACGGTTGTGTAATACATCATAAAAATACGTCACATACGTATCACTTTCATAGTTTAAAAGATCTGGAGCAGTACTTGAACTTCCGGAATACGTTTCTGTACCAGGTTTTTAGATACATTCTTTTCACCTGATAGTAAATGATACGTTTGTCCATAACGTGGTGGTAGTTACGATGGTATACACTACAGTATATTGCGCTGGTCGTGTTGAGACGTATGGTGTTAAGTCTCGATACTTCAAAATTTCCCTAGCATGCAACGGCCTTTAATACTTGGCTCAATTATGTTTGGAGGGAGGATTAGATACTGCGGTGGTATCTACCTAGATGCTCTTCAATAACAGACTCCTTATCGCCAGTGTTGTTTATAAATAAGTTATGTAAAAACATTTGTTTATATTTATATTTGTTGTTATTGTAGTTGTTGTAGTTGCCGTGGCATAGATTCCAATGCGAAAATTACGTGAACGGTCCCAACCGGCGACCGGGTGACCGAGCTACGTTAGAAAGCGTCCGTTGCGCAACATGGAAAATCTGTGCACCATCAGAATACCAAAGCGAAAGTGAGTAGAGTTTAATTAGCCCATGCCAATTGGATGTCCAACAAAAATACACACATTTAGAAGGGTCGGTCCAGTGGACTGGAGTCGGACCGCAGGCTGTTGATGATGAAAATTCCGGAGTGCGTAGAGATTTTACCGTTTTGATTCTGTTTTTTATCGAGGGGAAATCTGAAGATACTCGCAGAAGTATCTCGGAAGGAAACAGTGGTCTTTTTTGGTGCTGATCTTCTACGGAACGTACAGGTACCCATCTACATTCTCTGGCTAGATCTATCACAAGGAGAGGTAAGTTCCTCATTTGCACTCTCGCCGTGCTACAGTAAATGAAAGACTACCTTTCATTTGCCGTCCTTCGAAGGCTTGCTTATCGAGCCTTGTGGGTCCCCACGCTCAATTCCTACGATAGGCATAGCTTACGTTACTTATATTCTTACTACCCCGAGATTTCAGGCCTTCTTCTGACCCAATGCGCTTTGGTGAAAAGCTAAGAACCTCGTTTGTTGATTAGCCTGAGTTTGGCTTGAGTCCCGTGAGTTGTTGCGTGGGACCCCTTACACAAATATGCTTTACATATATATATGTAAAACCCTAATTTTTTTACTGTATGTTTATTGCTTTAATGTCCTTGAGATATTGTTGACATTTTTAATATTTATTAGAGTTACACATGAGTTTATTCTTAAGGGTTACTAATACAATTTATGATGCTGATATGGTTGGTTAAGTTAACATAACTCAAAGCAATTGTTAAGTTTAATCATGTTTTGTTTAATAATGTACATTTACTTTTATAAAGGTACACGAAGGACAATAAAGAAAATAATGTTGTATACACGCGCTAGCTAATGGGCCCAAAAAAGCTGTACTTTGTACTTCGTATTTTGTAATGGAATATTCTTATCCGTTGATAAATAAATACTAATGATATTTTTTTTTAGAAAAATTGCTTAACACAAAATCGTTTACATCTTACAATCCAGTGACTTAACAGTATAGTTATTTTCTAAATACACTGAATTTTATATTCTAATAGAAGGGCTAAATTTAACAAGTTGCGAAACACCAAGAGAAATTATGGAAAAATTTAAAATCACGTGACCTTTAGTGACAATTTATTCGCCAAATCATAGTGATAATTTACAATTGCCCTCAAAACTTGACGGCTCTTTAGCTTTTGTCTCACAGTAACCGTCTATCAGCTGATGATCTCCAGAATCCAAAAAATAAAGAATGAATCATTATTCAATATTGTTTGTCACGCAATTATAAAGATTATACGCACTTTTTATATTATTCACTTTGTTATAACTCCCACAAGGTTATGGCAATATTGACAGGACAATCTCGAATCGGGTTAAGTTTATAATGATCTATAAGATCTATAATTTATTTTATTAAATCTTTTAATATATAAGATGACGAATTTAATATGTATGTTTTATAACAATTGTTTCGTAGTTTACTAGCTAACATGCCTCTATTACGGTGACTGTTAGTTTTTAATCACTCAAGTGTCTTTGTGTGTATATTATATGAATTATTATAACAAATTTTATTATTTATTACATCAATAATATTATAGCAGAGAGATATGAATTCGGTTCCGTATATTAGAATAAATTAGAGAAAACGAGACGCTGTGGCCCAGATGCGAGCCGGATCGTAATAGTTATGTCATATGTACTGATCGCGTGTTTCCATTCCGAACCGAGTATGTAGAGCAGCGACGGTCATAATGGTGGTCAACGTACCACCAATAGTCCGCAGAAAAATATAGATAATATAATCATAACGTTATAAATATAATTAACACCTAAAACATAGCAGTTCTTACGGACAAAATGTTTGGCGACCGACGATGTAGAGTATGTAGAAAAATTAATTTACAACATTTCGCAACTTGTTTCATCATCATCATCATCATCTCAGCCTATTGCAGTCCACTGCAACTTGTTTGGATTAGTATTATAAGCAATTGTTACTTTATTCCTTACTAACTTAAAATATGTTTATGTACACTATAATACCTAAGTACCAGAAACTAACTAACTTTAATAGCTTTTAATAAAGTTTTAGGAAAGTGTAACGAGACTTACACCTTGTCTTTAGACGACGAGCGCAATGTGGTGTTGTATATACCACCTTAACTAGCTTCAAGTTATTATAGACAAGCGAATGACTTACCATCAAGTTAACGCTATACTTAAGTCGTCAGTACGTCAAAAAAAAATTCATTGACGATGATTTAAATATAACGTGTACACGATGAATACTTTTCAATCGTTCATGAAATGTCTTAATCTTCTTGCTAACACAAAAAGTTTATATACTACTCGTTAGCTATTTATTAAGAATTTATTCATGAAAATCAATTCTCCGTTTTCAGCAAAAAAAAATCTCAACGTCATCGGATATTTTTGGACGTGGTTAAAGTTTACATATTTCAAAGAAGTTCGATATAATCTAACTAAAGGTATAATAATAAAATACTTAACGATAATTAAAATAAACACAACTGTTTTCAAAAATAAGCTCTCTTTTTAAAGCATTTATTCATATATACTTAGATTTATTATTTTCAGGTGAAAGTTTTCTTTTTTAAGCCAAACATAACCTGAGTATAGACACATGTATTAGGTCTACTGTGTCTAGGTCTCTCAGTCGCCCATCGCAATCGATACCTGACCTCGATACAAACTTGGCACTATATTTAGTTATCACTACAAATTTAATTTATCTCAATAATTAAAAAAAAAGCGTATATACTGATGTTATAAAAGAACACATACTTCTATCAGATAAGACTAACAGACTGTTAGATTGTCCTATCTATATCTTATTTGCATGCAGTCATCAAATTAAAAAAAATGTTTAAATGAAGTACATTGTAGAGATTTATCTTAAAAATGTAAGGTAGCAGGAAAAAGAAACTTTTAACACCACGAAAGGTAACCAAAAACAGTTTGCCTCATAGTAAATGAAACGCTTGCCCATGAGGCGGCGTAGCTAAGATAATATACACAGCACCACATTGCGCTCGTCGCTTAGATACATAAAGTGTTGTGTCTCCTTACAACAGCAGTAAATTCTCAATTTTTTCTACCTACCTCAACATCTCACCTCCCCAAAGGTTGGCTGGTGGAGAATGCCTGCTGGCATTAAGCCCGCCTTTTGTAATACCTTAGTTAAGGATTATACAATAAAGAGAATAAAAAAAAACCAGTAATTTCACTATGTTACAGTTATTATCAAACTGAAACACAGTAATGTTATCTATGCTACTGTTCGTCGGTAGAAATAGAAGCTACATTTAGTCCCTAGATGACCAGTAAATAACAATTTTAGGTGGACGGGTAGAAAATGTCCATAGGCATTAAATTTTTTTTTTTTTTACTTATGTATAGGTTAATGCTTGACCATTATCCCACCTGGTGTTAAGTGAAGATGTGATCGATGATGGTAAAGCGCATTAACCTAGCAAATGCCTATTCACTCTTAAATCCGTCTATTGGACCCTAATATTAGGAATATCAACTAAATTCAAATAAAATCAATAAACATATCTTACTACTCTCACGATAGTAAAAGAATTAATTCAATAGTAACATAGACAAAAAAGTGCTTAATGAAGGAATCTGTGTGAAGAAATCAGAACCTAGTTATAAGTTAAAAAGAAGACCGGAACAGGTTTTATTTCTTATAAGTCTGGAGAAGGCACCCCATGATAAGCTATGCTATATTAGCCGTTAATATCCTACTAATATTGCGTGCGTCCATGCAGAATGGGATGTAGCTATGCCAACTTAATGGCTGATATATGCTTTATATATAGCTATAGAATCGACGTTTTGAATTTATTGATTTTATATTATTTATTAGGTTTTTAGTTGCGAATGCAACGGACAACTACTAGTATACTATATTAGCAGATGATAGTCACACAGATTAGCTTTAATGATTACTTATTTAAGCCTTAAATGCACATTGTTGTCAAAACTTTACAAACCAATTTTTGTCATTTTAAATAGTGACAGCTTTGACAAGTGTTTTAGAATGTATTTTTATTCTAAGCGAAATAATAATGTCGCATAATAGAGAAGTACTTTTAAAATTTATGGAAAAGATTCAACAAACAGAAACAAAAATAATTAGCAGGTATCATAATTATCGTCTTTTGCTATTAGTAGATAAAAATTATAAAAACAATCAAG
>DWLS01007773.1:0-10443 GCA_018246255.1 Pachliopta kotzebuea | reverse complement strand
AATAGAGAAGTCCCGACGACGCCGAAGCATTGGCGGGGCCAGGTACCCAACCTGGCCCGCTTCGGGTTACGGGGGCATCCCTTCACACCTGCATTTTTATTTTTATTGTAATAATTTTGTAATTGAATTACGGTAATATTTACACACTAGTCTGTTTAATTAAACGATAACGAGGATACTAAAAAGGGGGAGATCAGTGGTGGTAGATCTCTGTTGCCATAGACCGTTTAGGAAGGTAACACAGCAGCTCCTATTGCAGCCGACTAACAGTACTGTGAGGGTTTCAACACTTTGAAGGCTGTGTGGTAGTGAAATTATTAGGTATAAACCATCTTAAATAACGCCTCGTTGTTATTGACAAGCGTATCGTTTAGGTCGTCTCCTCGAACAAAAAAAGGACTTACTACAATGTGATAATAAATCCAATAAAAGTAAGGACTTTAATAGTTTGTAGTATATAGTATATGCAGTACGGAAAGTACGTATAGTGCCTATGACTATGAGTTTATATAATAATAAGGTACGGCAGGATTGAGCGCACCTTGCGTAGAAGTCCTAATAAATAAATAAGGCAATATTTTAACTGAAGAGATTTTTGGTTTAATAAATAATAACTGTAATTCAAAATTACGGAAATGGTAATCGCGTTACGGGTACCGGTCGATTGGCTTTCAGTTTTATGAATCGCCGTTTTACGTGCTCAATGTCTGAGGTAACGATGTGCTTAACCGTATATCATGATGGACTAGCTCCACCTATCTCTGCTGAAGATATGTCTACTTCATGCGTAATAATATATAGTTTACAAAAAGATTATTTTATATGTATATATTTGGGGTGTAAATTTTCAACAACAAGTCACGGGACTCAAGAAGACCTCACCTGCTCGTGATGAAATCTGCTAATCAACAAAGAAAGCTCTAGCTCCCAACCAACACGCATTAGGCCAGCGTGGTGGGAGATGGCAGATGGCCTAAATCCCCCGATTATTAGGACAGGCCTTTTTTTGCGAGGAAATCTTCGAAATATATCCTGTTTCTCGGGGAAGTCAGGGTTATGTGGGATTCATACCCCTAAAATCTCTTCGATGGTCATCCTCAGTGCATTGTGGGAAGCCCCGGAACCTCCTTCAAAACTCACTAATGCATTAGGACAGGCCTGCGTTTAGGACGTCAATCTGCTAATAATGATAAATATTTAAATAAAACCTTTACTCTGATCCAGGATCTTCCTGATGAAGCCATTTATCCACGCCTGTTCCATCTACTCTTATTTTTGGAACTGGTCTATTTCGTCACAACATTTTCCTTCAACTCACGGTTCAAGTTTGAATCTGAGTCCCTTCGAGAAGTATTTAGCGTATCGCTATACAAACTGATCCATCACTGCTTCCTTTTATATTCACTCACATAAATAATAACTTTCGGCGTATGAAGATTTGCAAAAAGCAATATTATAAACATTATGGCACTAGTATTTATATTTTATCTTGGTAATTTTACTAGCTTACAACACTTTTAAACTGGTACACAGTAATGTTTGAACAGTACTGTTTGTCGACTGCAATAAGAGCATCGGTGGTACCTACTTTTTTACACGGTAAAATACACTTGCTCTTAACAATGTGCTGTTGTTTAAAATGGTATACACAGCAACATATTGCGCTCGATGGCTTGAGACATATAGTGTTAAGTCACGTTACTCTAGTAATTTCACTAGCTTAAAACCGTACCGGAATACAGTAATGTTTACACAGTCTTGTTTGTCAACTGCAGTGGTATTTACCTGAATGGTTTCCGGCAACAGAGAGTTACCGTCTGTAAAATATATTTATACTCCAGTTTTAAATAGTATATTTATTATATGTTATAGTAATTAAGTATTCGATTTAACCGACTAACAATATGAGGATGTAGTTGAGCCTGTAAGAGCCGCGTCACAAAGCTGCAGATAAACAAAGAGCGAACCGTTTACAGGCAGTCTGGCTCAAGTGTGATTAAAGCTCCGGATTCCCGTCTGCTTTTGACATGCAAACATTGTTGGTTCCGGATCAACCGGTGTAGTATAACCACTAATTTTTTAATGATTCACTAATATCATGAATGTTCTATTCGGGATATAGTTTCATTAGTCAATTAACTACAGTGATCTATCAGGAATTGTTAGAGCTGTAATCTTGTGACGACTGATTATTTTAATTATTAATAAGAATAATCTAGAGAGTTCCCAAAAAAAAAAGGTTTAGTTTTATATAGACTATAATGTTAAAAACGGACAAACATAAGATTTAAAATTACGTACATGGATTTGTGGTTATACACAATTAATTTCATAAAGGTTAAATATTATATATACCAATATTTACGATAATATTTTAACTTCTTTACGTTAACTTGCAAAGATATTGTTATTAAATAATAGTAATGTGTAACTGCACTACAAAATTCTTATAGTAATTATGATCATTATAACAAAACGTTAAACTATAATATAATAAAAAATTTATAAATAAAAATAAAAAGGTTAGGAAAGCAAACATGTATATTATCATAAATACATTTATTATACAGTATTGACTTTATAGTTAAAATTAGAGGCTTAACTACTTTGTTTGAAAACTGTTAACCATTTTCTAGGTACGTTTCTAAAGTTAGTTAATAGTTAATTTATAAGTTATCGTTGTATGAAGGTATATATTTATTCGTGTAACTTAATTTCCGCTAAGTAAATGTAGAGTAACGTTTCTATCTACTAGTAACAGACGAATTGACGGATTATCGCCGCTGTTGTAAGGATACGGAGAATCCTTGAGATCAAACGGGAACAATTCTTGTTAATTATCTACAGTAAACTATACATACAGTATTTGCTAAATAAGCTTTTTTATTTATCGACGCGATGAGATGAGTAAGGCGTTCATCTGATGGTAAGTGATACGATTGCCCATAACAACGTGATGCTAGTTAAGATGGTATATACAGCAACTCATTGCACTCGTTTTCTTGAGACATAAGGTGTTAAGTCTCATTACCCCAGTAATTTCACTAGCATACAGCAACCTTTAAACCGGAACACAGTAATAATTGCACATTACTGCCGGCTGCGATAGGTAATACAGTAGGTAGGTACCTACATAGACGGTACCTAGGAAGTTTAGCGGAGACCTGCCATCAAATATAGATAAATGATGTATGTTTCTACATTGCAATTATAACTCTAGTATCATTAATGAGTGTCATCTTCAAATTAATGTTCAGCAGTCACTTGGAGAAAACATTTAAGAAGTACTATCCTTTTTTTTCGGAATAAAATGTTTCTTATTGAACCACTTTTTTGCTGTTTTCAGTTTGCTCGTTTCTCGCTGACCTCGACTTCAGGAAAGAATTATGGACTCTGGTAAAAAAATCATTAACAACCTTCATCGGCTTTTTGCTGGACCTAAGAATTAAAATAAGTAATATACCTAAAATTCATGTTAGTATATAGAAGTCTTTATATAAATCATATACTTTTAACTTATATATAAAAGTGTACAACATACGTAATAGTTCATAAGGCATTTATTATTGGAAACAGTATTTCTTCGGGATTTTTTATTTAAATTTATTGTATATTTGTTATAATGCCTATCATGGTTACAGATACAGATAAATAACGATTTTTTAAAAGAAAAAACTTAGTGTTTTATAGAATTAAGTCACTGTCTGGTCCGTACATAGAGTCGTATATGAAATCGATAACATTCTGAATGTGGGGAAACATAAGTGTTGTCAGTAAAACTATACTGTTTGCTATCACAAATAGTTTCATGTTTTCCAGTCCGTCTGGTGACCTGAAAATAAAATTTAGTTTAAGTAAAAGGAGAAACTATTTCTCTGAATCGTTTTCACCTATATATAAACTTATAATAGCTGTCATTTTTTTATTACAGAAACTTTTTAGTGTTACCTCTATGGGTATAATTAAGTTATTTACATGGCTCAAGATAAATACAAATTATCAAACCTGGCAGCCCACCTACAGTAATGGAGAGGCACTTTAAGAAGAAGAATGAATACAAGTTTCCTGCTATTATTTATAATAATAACGAAGGGGAATTTAACTGAAATAGCTGTTAGCATTAAAGAAATGTGAAGCCGGGCGCGCTAATGCGATTGCTTGCTTATGATGGCTGAGACTTTACGTCATTGGACGTTTAATAAATTCTGTTAACTAAACGCAAACTTAACAGGGCATTTATGGATAAAGCATTCTTCTAGACATGCAAACTTAACGAAAAGAAAAAAGATATAAAAAGAATTTTCTAAAAAGAAATTTGTCGAATAATTCTTATGAAGACTTATTTATCTCGAGATTTAGTATCGAGATAGAGAGAAGTCGTGATAGCCTAATGGTTTGAATGCTCGGCTTTCACTCCGCAAGTACTGGGTTCAAATATGGCTTGCACCAATGAATTTTTCAATTTATGTGCAGTTAGTATAACAGAAACTAATATCACGTGCTTGACTTTGATTGAAAACATCGTGAGGAAACGTACATATATATTTAATGACCATCCGTGGTCGGACTAGTATGTGAAATGGAGAAGGCGATGGCATACCACTCCATTATAATTGCCAAGAAAGTCATCGTGTGGTGTCTACACATGATAATTACGACCCTTAGTCATGAAGAAATACCACTTAGAAGAATTATCTCGAGATTTAATAGTCTTTCGAATGAACCATCATAACCTAGATTAGTTTCTATTTGCACTTCAACACGTATTTCTAGATGATCATTAAAATTAAATTTATAAATATGTAAATAGTCGATAAGGGAGAAGGTCACACACAACAACGGACAGGACACAAGCCAATCTCGCCTGCTCGTTGTGCACCCTGCTATTTAACAAACGAGGCTCTGGCTTTTCAAAAACCCACACTAGGCCAACGTGTTGAGATGGCCAAATCCCCCTAGAAGGCCTAAGTTCCGCAATGGATGTCTATCGGCTAATGGTAATAGCCAGTTACAAAGAAATAATTAGAAACTTTATCCTGATTACGGTGGAAAACTGTTGGAGCAGCAAAAACTTTTTACTGGTTGCAGGTTTCTGATGCCGGAGGCCGTCTTTGTAGGTACCACGAAGCTCCTATTGCAGCCGACAAATACTAATGTAGAAATATTACTGTGTTCTATTTTGAAGGGTGTTGTGAGTAAAATTACTGAAGTAAAGAGACTTAACGTCTTAAGTCTCAAGAAGACAGGTACAATGTAGTGCTGTGTATAAATTTTAAATTATCGCCACGTTTTTTTAAGTGTACAAATTTACAATAAAACAATAGCATACAGCGTATATATATCAAATTTAAAGAATCTACATCTATTGCCAAAAACAGAAACGTTAATCAGATAAAATGAGAAAAAGCATATGTAGACTAGTTAATTGACTACAATTAGTATTTGTAGTATAACACAATTACGCTGAACTAAAAAGCTTAGTACTCTTGTAATCGTTTTCGAAGCTACTACTATGCAAACATTACATTTTATTGAAAGCCGTTGTAAAAATTTATTAATATTGTGATAGCTATCTGAGGGCATGTTTTCTAAGACTTGAGACTTATAATAAATTTTTAAAGAAAATACTTTTCATCTTTAATTGTGAAGATAAAAGCAAAAAGTATATTTTTATCTAATATTCACTATTTACCGAAGCCAGCCTCCGAATCCCTGGTCGTCTTCATCGATTGAATCTAGTGTTGCCGACGTCCTCTTATCTCCTTCATCGTTTTTGGAATTGTCTGCTTGTGGCTTTTTGGTTTTATGTCTGTTGTCAGTCTTGTTCTTCGTCATGATCTATATATCAATGAGTATTATAATAATTAATGATTAATAAATAATTTAACAAAAAATCTTCTTCATCGGCCGATAGAACTCCACTGCTAGACATAAGCCTACCTATTAGTATTATTACCTACATCAAGAATTATTATCGAAAGAGTCAACATCTTTATAATTTTAAAAATGTTATATGTTTCTCTATTTTATAGTAAAATTTGCTTATGTATAATTAGTCACTATCGATAGGTATACTAAAATATATTTTATTTACCTTCTTAAACTATACGATCTATATGAAACTAACACGTCTTACTACCGTCAATTGAACCACCTTACTGTCCCACATATAAACCGAAACCTGTGCAATGCAAATCAATAATACTATCCACGCTCGCATTTATCTCATTAATAAGATTAATTTTAATTTGTTATTATAATGCACTTTTTTAATTAATTTTATTCTAGTACGTAAAAAAGTAATAGTTTAATATAATACATAGTATAAAAAAGGCGGCCTTAATGCCAAAAGGCATTCTCTTTCAGTCTACCATAGGATTGAAGAGAGAACTTAAATAAGGGTACAGTAACAGGTGATAATCTAAGATAGAGTTAATAAATTTTGGTATGGTTAATAAAAATTTTAATTTATTTCTTCTTACACCTCATGTAAAGGCTTAATGCTGTTGGCATTATCTTACCGTCTACCTTGGGTTTTATTATAAATTGCATACAAACTCAATAAGGAAGTATACTGTGTAAATAATTTGTACATATATTGAAAATAAATACATACACATATAGTAATGATAGCTGAACTCCAAGAATGGAGAAAAGGATATATCACAGTGACGTGTAATATTCTCACAACATTTGCTTGTAGGAAGCTTGGTGCGAGCTGACCGAATATTACGTGGAAGCTCGTTCCAGTCTTAAAGATCGAAGAGTGAAGGAATTGTATAGGAAATTGGATTGACAGAGAGGGATGCAGAGATCAGAACTAGGTGTGGGACGCAGAAAGGGTTCGTGGGAATGTCTTCGGAACTCAATATTGCATTTTACATATTCAGGGTAAATTTATAATTATGTAATAGTTTGTAAAAAATAACAAAGTGGCGCTAGTTAAGATGGTATACACAGGCCTATTTAGCGCCCGACTCTTTGAGACATAAAAATTCGGTTGTTTCGATACCCTAGTAATCTCATTAGCATACAGCACTCTTCAAACCGGTACACAGTAATATTAGCATAGCACTGTTTATCGGCTGCCATAGTAGTCGCGGTGGTACTTACAGGGTCTCTGGCAACAAACCTACCACCAATAAGTAAAGGCTTCTTCGTAAAAATTTTGTACGACAAATTTCTCGATAGATGTTGCTTGCTGCTTCTCAGCTTGAATATGATAAAAATTAAGTTTGACATGTAGTCCAAAGACCTGATGAAGACAGCTATTATCAAAGTCCTAATGGTCCTCTTTTTACTTCGTATTTTTTTTCAGTCTTCCCTTAGTCGGTGTAAGCCAAAACTCGTTTTCATCTTTATTTTGTTTATATTTTCTATCCTCCTTCTATCCTTCATTCTATCTCTTTCTCTCATTTCTTCAATCTTTCATTCGTCTTTCTGTTTCTAATGGTTCCTTTTCAAGATCATCAACTTCAATATGAACATTCTCATGATTTTACTTAAAACTTATATAAGGAATATATAAAAAAAATGGGAGTTAAAATAAAAATAAATCGGTTATTGCTGTAGTTGATCACCTTTTTTAAATTCTGAATGGACTGGTAATTTTTTTGAACTAGTTACGTAAAAATGAGTGTTATTTGTTATGTTCATCAAATAATTTTTTATTGGTCTAGGCGACTAAACTAACAAGAAGTTCACCTGTTGGTAAATGATACGAGTACTATTGCCCATAACGTGGTGCTGGTCAAGGCGGTATACACAGCACCACATTGCGCTCGTGGGCTTGAGACCTAAGGTAATAAGTCTCGTTATTCCAGTAACAGCTATAAAAGGAGTACCTTATATATTTAATTTTCTATATATTAAATATAAATAACATTGGGACTTAAACATACTCGTATACCATAATTAGTAAATGTTAGATCTCTCGAGGATTAGGAAAATCCAACTTAGACTGTATTAATATTCAAGGGAAAAAAAATTACCTTTTCGTTTTACTCTGACGTCGTCTAAAATATTTTAAAGTACTTTAAAAGTCGAAGTGTCAAAGTCAAAGTGGATCGACTTAACTGGATCAACCTTCTGCCTGTGCGAAGAACACTTTGTAATTTCCGAGATGCAGGCATGACCAGATTTAATAGTGTTGGAAGCGCATGAGAGCTATTATTCCCGCTGGTTATTCTGCATACGTACCCTCCTTTTTAGTTAGGGGTTAAAAATAATTAAACCCATTCTCTTTTATACAAAACTTTGCTCGTTTACATCTAAGTCTCTGTTGCCGGAGATAGTTTAAGTAGTTACCAACAGTATCGTCTGACGCTTATTTCTGCTATCAAACTGTACTACTTTTAAAATAATTAATTGATTGATTTTTTTTAATCACTCTGGCGCTATCTCTGTTTATCTTTTCTTTCCTTTCTGTCTTTCTTTACAGAGTTCTTTTGAATATTTTAAAGTCTTCCATTCGTTTTTGAGTTCAAGACTTGTCAAGTGTATATTGAAATTGTATAGTTAGATTTAAATAAAAGATTTGCGTATTGAGGTAAATACTAATTGCTAGTTAAATTTTGTTAATTATTGTAATAAAATAAACTAATTGAATTGGGGATGATTATGTAAATATTTAAGAATACCCAATATTATTTAATTATAAAAAACCTTAGGTTAACGTCGTGTTCCTCTTGTGCCTCTCTAAAGAATTAAAAAAATATCACTGTTCGTAGTAGGCTTTATAAAGAAACTTTTACATAACAATATAATACGAACAATCAAGAAAATAATACTATAGTAAGTAATTATCAGGTTTTTTTAAAGTAACTGTATTTATTATATATATGTCTTAAGACAACTCAGGATCTGTGTTTCCGAAATCGAACCGGGGACATCTGTATTACATAGGAAATATATTGTCGTTGTGCTGCCGCGATAGAAAAACCTTTAGTGTATGATTTTTTTTTCGACTGAACGATAAGACGGGTTAAGTTCACCTGATGTTAAGTTATATACCTCGCCACATTGCGCTTGGTTTGAAACAAAAAATATTTAATCTCGTTACTCCAGTAAATTTAGATAGGAACACAGTAATGTTTGTACTAGTTGACAGTAGAAATAGGAGATACGGCAATAGCTACCTAGATGGTCTCCAGCAAGAGGGGCTTATAAAATCGTATCAGTTAACAGTTCAGAAAGTATCTGTAAGAGTGACGCGATTTCTGTTTGATGTGACGTCACAAAAGTCACGTATGGCACTAACTGATCCGTCGCTGTTACCGCTCCAGTGGCACGGAGGTAAGGGGAGGATAGGAGGTGAGGGGGAGGGTCATTCGTTCCACGGACGTTATCTGGAGCGCACGCTTTCCGCTAACCGTGCAGGTCTGTGACATTTTATATAGTGGATCATTTACATCCAGCAAATTCAAGTCCTTTGCGCGCGGAGTGGGCGTCCTTTTAAATTCACTTTGTAACTCTTGATACGGAAATCTCACAGATAACAAATTTTCACTTTATTATTATAAAGCACAGTATACGTTCGTTGATAAACTTATTCTTGTAGTGGTATATCTCTATTGTTAGCTCTATACTAAGATTAGGAATAATAGGGCTAAGGTATGTCCTACCTGTCGTTAAAAGACATTAAAAGGCTTTTCGGTTTTTCGAGCTTTGACTCTCATAGGTTGATAATTGAGTCCTATAAAGAAAACAAATTAAGCAAAGGGTATTATTGGCTTACCCTTCCTTAGGATAGGTCTAGACAGGGAGTGCAGAAGGGTACCTGTGCGTTCTGAAGAAGACCATTAAGGCAGTTTTAGTGGGTACAATTCCCACATAACCCTGACTTTCTTCCCGATGCAGAATATATCCCGAAGATTATCCCTTGATAAACAAAGGTATCTTGCTACTTTGCAAACTTTACTATATACGAGTTCGAAGGGTGTTGTATTTAGTGAAGTTACTAGAGTAACGAGACTTAACAGGCGATGTTCTAAGGCGACGAGCGCAATGTAGTGCAATAATATCATTCTAACTACCACTACTATTCTGTGTACTCTTTCTTTTCACTTTATGAAATAAAACAAAGTAGTTTTCTTTGATTATCATCATTCAAAATAATGGATGTCCACTGCAGGACGAAAGTCTCTTGTATTGTACTCTCAATACGTAATGAAGTCTGCCAACGCTGCGCTTTCCGGTATAGTCTCTGTTGTTTTTTAACTTATGATTATAATAATTATAATACTGTTTATAATCAGTTCTTTATTAACAAATAAATATATAAGAATCAAAATATTATTATTTGTAACAATTATAATTGTTTTGTTCAATAGCTGCAAAACTACCTACATTCAAGTACTATTTAGATAGATAGATAGATAAAAACATTTATTGTTACCACAAAAACACACACACCACATACAGATAGACAGATATAGGAATTTA
>DWLS01007772.1:0-10443 GCA_018246255.1 Pachliopta kotzebuea | reverse complement strand
TACCCGCTGATGCGAGGAGAGGAAAATAAAAATATGGGTGCAACTACCGCCATATGGATGTACCTATCCCGAACACAAATATTAATATTTGACCACAATCCCACCTGGTCTGAAATGGCCATGTGGTCTATGATGGTAAAGCGTATTAACCCAGTCAATGTCTATTCACACTTTTTAGTCACTCACATCATATTTAGACACTGATGCCGGCAAGTTTTTTCGTTCCTAGAGGAGTTAAACCTCTTTGTTCATAAACTGGGGATGTTTACAACATAAGGATGGTTTAAGTACAGTAAGAAGAGATGTACTAATAAAGAAAAAAAATATGAATCTAAACATAATTTAAATGATATGTTACTTATTCTTTCAATGGTCGAAAAAAAATTGTGAATAGTGTTTATCTTATAAGTGTGTTTGTGGGTGTGCTAGTTATGTGAACGGTTATTAAGTAGATTTTATGGTTCAGTTAGAACCTAAATAGATTATATCGTGTTCAGAAGACGACGCCGCATCTGACGGTTGATTGAATTAAGTAATTACATTGTATTTAATTACTGAGCTAGTTAATTTCCGAAGCCATAGAGTGCCCGCTGCAACAGCGATAGGGTTTCCGACGACCTCGCTCATTTACACTTTGCAACTCGTCTGCAGTTTTATGATTATTATACAACGACTGCCTATAACCGGTACTTTACTTATAAGTAAAGACAAGTGATTTTAGCGATGTTCTTTATTGTTGTTCTTTATTAATGTTCTTTATTAAGAAAAGGACGCTATTTGTGAAACGACTAATGATTTATTAGAAATATAATGGTTGCTACAAACGTTTAATATAAGTAGGAAAGTTAAGTTATAACATAAAAAATCATATAATTTCAAAATCAACTCATAATTGTATTATAGCAGATAGTTAAGAAGAGAGAGAGAAGAGAGAGATATTTTAAGAAGTCAAAATGTCTTTAAACATCCTACCATACATATTTGCATCGAAGGACCAACGAAACTATATCTTGAGTACATAAAAACGATATTATTATGAAGTTTAATATAATCTTTAGAAATTGAGCGACTGGTGTATGTAACAAAGGAGCTGCACGCCGTTGATAAAATAGTAAAGGCGTTAAATGCAAATCGTGAGGTTGCTAATACGGCATATCTAGGCAAAGGTAGGCTAAGATATGTTTTGCATACATTACCAGGCACGAGCCAATATTACATCTGTCTCGTGACGTACCCACATGCGGTACATAATTTCTTCCTCTAAGTAAGCATTTACATAACAGTCGTTCTTTTTTGGGTATGCAAATGACTATCTAACATACGCCCGAGTGAAGGACGCGCTCGGCAGGGATTGGTCCTACTTGTATATATAAAAAGAAAACATTAAACCTTTACTAAGGATAATGTACGTTAAATTGTGTCTGATTGCAAAATACGTTTGAATTTCATAAACTTACAGTTAACGAAATTTTAACTTGCAATTTTCATTATATTTTGTTCCAAATAACCAATTGCTGCATTTGAACAAAGAATTGTGTAGATCCCCTTAGTAAATGTTTTAAAAAGATCTATGCTGTTGGTAAATATAGGTCCAGACTTTAACAAACAAAGTTGTTTGTTACCAGTTTAGTATTAAACATTTCATTGCTTAAAGCGTTGAAGACACTTGTCACATATATCTTAGGGTTCCGGTGTATATGCAAATTAAGAAGATCTTTTAACCGGCACGAATCTTTTCGAACTATTTAAATAAATGCAAAGTACCGAGTACCTGGAGAGAAATGATGTGGCAACAGAAATTTTTGATTTTACGTTTGTTATGGTAATGTATCATGGATATTATTTAGAGTATATGGTCTATCACGTGTTGATCATGAGATTCATTCAAGGAATGGTCCTCGCACGGGCCATAGCTTGAGAAAAGGATGGACACGCGCCGTACAAAAAGTTTTTGTATGAAGGAAGATTGTGAAATCAGAACTTAATTATTCATGTTTTTGTTGAATAGGTAATTCTTTATACAAATTTACTGGCACACAACACATATAAAATAAATCTCCGTTATATTTGTCAACGTGTTATATTTCCTGTTAGCAATCATTCTTATAACCGTGTTAGTTTTGTATGATAAAAGTATATGATTTGGACGTTTTAAAACGTTTTAATTTTATACTGTGTTACTGAATAACATTAAAACTATTATATTATTCCGAGGTCCGTACAGATACACGAGCAAGAACAATGGCTATTCAGTAACGTGTGATGATAGCGCTAAGAGAATTGTGACGTGTTTTCATGTAATGTCTTCACAGCCGCATGTTAGCACAATTAGATTCCCGTCAACGCAGAACTATTTACACACAAACAAAATGTTGTTTTGTTCGTGTTTACTGTATGTTAAAGTTATCTAAATTGTTTAAAATTAAAATTCTTATATAGAGCCTAAACATTTTTAAGAAAGTAATCAACTAAACATTATGTTAAGGAGTATGTAAATTAGTGATAAATGTTTTTACTACAATTGAAATGGCTGCTTAATTGAAATCACAGAATAATATGCAATTTTAAATTAAACCTATTGATGCACCTATTGATCCAAAATGCACTTATGTGGTAAAAGAAACTGAATACTTTTATCTGAATTATTGGAAAGCTCTAATAATATACAGACTCTTTACTCATCTGCAAGACAAATTGACTAAAGGTGAAGGTTTAAAATAATTATTTAAAAGTCGGTACATGAAATTAAAATGTGTAGACTGAGGGCGATTAGGGATAAATGTTAGAGATTTTTGTAATATATACACAGTCAAAAAGTAAATTCGTTAAATATTGTCATGGTCCATAAAAAAGGAGCGGAACAAAACTAATAATGCAAATGATTTGAAATGTAAAGTCATTATATAAACGGCAACAGCTAAATTTCTCATTGTTGAATCAAATTACAAGAGCCGTAACGGACCGATCGAACTTTCCAAAACACAGCCGATTTGAATTTTTTTTCAATCAATAACTGATATATGCAAATGCGTCTGACAAAAGATATTCGTACTGACTCCGCGCGACAATGCCGGCGACCGTTAACGCAACAATTTGAAATTTCATCAAAGGTGCACCAGAAAATAATAATCAATCGTATTCCATTGTCAAGCATGATACACGGTCGGAACCCTTCGACTATCGAGAGGTTGGAGAGTATCCGTAAATTAACCAACGATAAGTCTAAATTTAATTTTACGTTCCGATACCTGCCCCCGTCCGACAAAAGTTTCCTAATCAAATTATGCAGCCGATGCCACTATTGTTAACTACTTGCATAAATTTAAGGCACCGCATTGTAGATACTGAAGGGTTAAGAGATAAAAAGGAAATCGGGATGGATCCTAAGCGGCCCGGGTTCGTATGGGAAGAAGGGTTGAAGATGATACTTATCTTATAATTGTTACAAATGTATCCGAAGATTGGCCGGTTTTATTAAATTGTTATTTTGTAGAGTCTTCAACCTATTTCCAGTATAATGGTGTAGGCGATATCGTTAGCTAACGTTTCCGTTTCCTTGTTCTCGTTAATTTTGAGAAATCGAATCCACAAAGCTTTCGCACCGCCAATCAGTCTGAAAACGTCACCTGAGGGTGGAAACAGCGCAAATATCGCATTACAAAAAGTCCGTTATGAGAAACAGCCGTTACTATTGGCAAAAGGGTATGACATTGGCGTATGGGGTGATCCAATTCTATCGAAGTACGCACTGCAGTAATGATATGGAACACGGGCGTTCTACGCAATAACGAGTGAAAAGAAAGTTCATAGACGATACGAACATTGATATGTAGATGAAGCGACACAGGTAGAGAAGGGTGTTATTGAAATTAGATACACATGTAAAATTCGTGAATATCGGAGTGCTAGTGATCGGCGGAGCACGGGGAGTGTCACTCGCTTATGAGACAGGTGGGGCGGGCCGATCGCGGCGAATAGTTCACCATCACCGATACTTTACAAATAGTTTGAGAATATTAACACTTTGTAACGGTATTAAACATTGATAGATAATTCAACATCTTAGTGAAAAAAAAAAATAGCAGGCCCAGATCTTTACATTTTTAGAGAGATTAGATTACTTTATTGCTTAAAATTGCAACAGTTGTTTAGATGTTATTCCTTTCCACATAAATGTCTACAGGAAAACTCTTTTGTTCATGTTTATTAAAGGATATACGTATTAAATATAAATATAATCAAATGATACTTAATTCTATAATAATCTATTAAAATGTTTATTTATTTTATTTTATATGTCAACTGAAGCTTCCGCTTGCGCTGAACGTTAGTGTTATTTATTATGTTGATGAATATAGAGTGGTACAAAGGTAAACGAAAGATATTGGATACTTTGCATATGAAGAGTCCACGCGCTGATTTGCATACCTACCCACCTCCCATTTAAAATGTTCTAACATCAATGGTATTTTTATAACACCCTCCATTAGATTTCCTCGACTGGCACGAGCAGCAAATTCATATTTTATTTAAAGCCGTGTGGGTACGTGTCATGCCAGATATCTTACCGGTATTTGCATAAGTCCGGCACGAGCTAATATTTTTGCATATGAAGATAACGCTTCTCCGAATGTGTGGTTTGCATTAAAGTATAGGGCTGAAGGTGTTGGGGTGAGTGCTGGCGAGAAGGCTTTATTGGTTTCGTATTATGTTATTGATTTATTGCATTAGCGGTGAATCATTTAATTAATGTTTTTCGATGGTTTCATGTTAACAATTTAGTATGCTACTACGAAATTTATTGTATGCGTAAGAATTTTGTAAATAACGAGTTGAGCGTTACGTTCACTTATAGAAGGTAAATGATACGCCCGTTATAACACTGCGATTCTAGTTAAGATGATGAATACTACATCACATTGTGTTTATCCTTTTTAAAAACAAGCTATAGTAAATTCACTAGCTATAGCACCTTTTAACCTGTAACACAGTAATACTAAGATACTAGTATTTAGTAGTATAAATATACTCTTCCTGACAAGATGTAATGTAAACATATCATAATCTTTGTTCCAAAAAAAAACTGCTGCTAACAGATAATATAAAGTTTCAACAGAAATTAATACCAACTAAATGAAGTATCAAAGAATATTGATCAAGAAAACTATTAAATTATTCTTTGGCCCTAAAAAAATTGAAAATGTATATAAGACGAATTCAAAATTTCCTTTTAGTCGGAAAAAATTTTTTTTATTTTTATTTTCATTTTTTATTCAAAAAGCTTTATTACAACACCTAAAATTAGGGTTCAAAAGGCGGATTTAATGTCTACAGGCATTCTCTGCCAGTCAACCTAGGACTCCTCCTACAATATCTCTATGTTGTGGTAGGTGAAGTGTGAAAATTATAGTTAAAGCTAAAGTAATAACAACGTCAATATATGATACATACATATACTTACTTATACATACATATACATGTAATTCTGTACATAAATACAAAAGAAGGTGAATATATATACAAATTTCTCAAAATACATAAATAAAAATTTCTATATATGGAAAATGTTCATGTATATTAAATCAAGTTGTAAATAAATAAAGTTACACAAACTTTGAATCACAGATCGCCTGACACGTCGACACTATTTAGGCAGTTTTATAGAAAAATGCAATTAAAAAAAACGATATTGGAAACTTTCTATCGCTATACCAATGCTCCAAATCTCGATCCGAATTCAAAAACTAAAAGAGAGTAAGAAAATTTGCTTCAAGAACCGTAGCAATTTGTCAGTGTTCCACATCGGGTCGAGCTCAGTCAATAATAAAAATTTACCAACTCCTTTTTTCTCGTTTTCGGTTAACGTTAAGCACGCGAAGCTTCGTGGGCAACATTTGTGGTAATCGAAGACGCTATACATTACAATGTTTACGTATTTAAAAGTAACGTTCAAGCTAAATTAAAAAAAATATATATAAAACTTTATTACGTCCGTTGCAACTTCCTAGTTTCATTATTGGTTAACTTTTTCAATTTAAACCGCGTAATTTACCTGGATGTTATTTCATTAAAATAGTTCCACTTTTATATTGTGGACCGCACCACAATGAGCTCGTCGCTTTGTGAAGGTATTAATTCTTGTTACTCCAGTAATTTCAGTAACAGTAATGTTTGAACACTACTGTTTTGCAGTAGAAATAACATTTGCGGTGTTACTAGTTAAGATTAGCTACTAGTTAAGAACCTTACTCATACACCAATAAAATTATAATTATAGACAGTCCAGTGTTATCTAAAATATTTTTTATAGCTTCGATGAATGTTGTGTGTTTTTATATAAGTTTAGTATGCTGTATTATGTTATTTAAGCAAGTGCAAGAACTGTAAGTATCCGATGTTTATAGCATATACAACAAGGCCACCAGCTACTCCGGCAAGAATTAATCAAATCAACTAACCCCTACCCACTACTTTCCGATATAATTAACGTTTGCTTGTCCGCGTGCTAGACAATATGTATATGTTCTTTGCATGTGTGCGGTAATGAACGATTATAGGAGACCTAAGTTTGTTGAGAGCGGCTCTATCTTTTTTCTTGCGATTCCAATTAAGACCTTTTCAACATAATGTTAAGGTCGATAATTTGAACCTTCGAGAGGTTTATAACGCTGTGCGGCACCGATTATGTTTGTGTGGGTCGTTACTCCACGGTGTGCGTTGATGAGTCACATTTTTTTTTGTTTTGTGGGTAAGGCGTTAGGGTGCTTGCGTGGGGTGGTGATACCCCTTGCCCGGCGAAACCCCATCTTACCATAAGTGAAGTACCGGCCGTCTTTTCACATGTTCATTTCATATTAGCGGTGTGTCTTGTTAGAAATGAGTTGACCCAAAATTTATAGTATCTTATATACCGATTAATGTTCATTTCTTTTTATGCGATGGGATAAGCAAGGCCTTCACCTGGTGGTAAGTGATAATTTGCTTTTAACACCATGGCACTGGTTAAAATAGACATAGTATCACTTTGCACTCGTCGCCTTGAGATGTAAGGAGTTAAGGCTCCTTACCCCAGTAACACAGTAATTTTTGTACATTACTGCTTGGAAGCAGAAAAAGAAGCCACAGTGGTAACTATTTAGACGGTCACATTCAATGAAGTTCTTCCGGGGTCGGCAACGCTCTAGTGGTGCTGCAGCCGTCTATAGACTAAGGTAAGTGCTTGCCATTAGGCAGGCTGTATGCTAGTGGTATAAAAAGTTAAAATATTTACTACCACTAGTATATTGTCATTGAAAAATACTGTCTTATTATTGCTTAAAAATCAAAACTAGAAACACAGAAATAAATTAGGGCAAAAACAAAAAAATGTAATCGTACATTCATGAATCACAAATAACAATAACAAATTAAACTTTGAACGCGGCTCGTAACTGTCTAAAGTTTGCCATGTTCAAATGAATAATTATGGAAAATTATAACCGTCCCTTTATAGACGCCATTAGAGTGTCAAGCGAGGTGTCCGCCGCTGTTACCCAGTTAGCCCCTATAATTAAAGACCGACGACGTACGTATCGACTAAACAATCAATAGCCGACTGATCTATAGAAAAGAACACAAAAGCTCGAGTAGATAACAATCCATACCCTATAACCCTCCGCACGTCGCCCTCATTAATAATATCACCTCCACCTCCCCCTCACCCCATGCCCCGTTTTCACTAATTATGTGTGTTGCGAATGCACGCCAACACTAACGCACACATCCGGACATTAATGGGTAGTGATGGCCCGCATTAAAAGTATTAAAAGAAAAAAGAAATCAATAGTATCGGAGCTGCAGGCAGCTAGATATAGTTATTTCCTTTGTTTCGTGAGGGAACCGATCGCGTGCGTTTCGGCTGTTGTGATTGTTGAAATGTTAATCGGTGTTGGAAGTTCGGGAGATTTTATTAACGAAGACTTAAATTTTTACTTATTCAAGTCCTATTCTCAAATTGGGGAGGTTAAGTTTGTTTTAGTAAGTTATTACAATGTTGAGGCTAGCGGTAGCGGTTTGCACCTCGTTTATGTCCGTAAATAAATTACCGACAACTTTAATAACACTGTGCGGTATTGTAAGATTCAAGTTAGAATTCTTTGTCATAAGTAATGAATACTTAATGCTATAATGAGTTAGTCGATCATAACTACTAAATACGAGGAACAGAGGATTGTATAAAGATTGATGGTATATATTTAATTTATTTGCCATCGCTACAATAAGTTAGCTGTATAAAGTTTCTTTTTATTCAGCAAACTAAGACTGACCTGAATTTCACATGTTGCTGATGGCTTGAAATGTTTAAAAATTTACATAACGTTTTTGACTTTTTAGCAATTTTGGGGATTCATTTTGAAGTAGTGTCTTCATATGATAAAAGTTTCTAGTTGTCATATCTGTATGTACTGAATTCACTTTGATGGGTGTTATATTTCGCAATAGATGTATTAGAAAAAAATCTTTGTATAATTTTTGTAGGTATTTTGAGTTTTTGTGTTAATCTCTGCACATAAGTGAATACTGCAATTGAAGTTGTGGTATTTTTAATTTTTGCGTATACGTAATATATTATAACTATCATTCAGATTTCTTTCTCTGCGTAACTGTTATGAACTGTTACTATGTTAGCTATATATATATATATATTGGTACGTGTGTGTGTTTGGTGTGTGGTGTGCAGTAGGTCGCGTGCGGCGGACGCCTGTGTGAGTGCTCGCTTGGGCAAGGTCAGGGCTGCGCTCTATCAGATCAATGGTCAGCCCGATCCGCGAAATGGTCACATAATACTGGCTTAAGCTATTTGTTACATTTCCGTTGTAATTTCTTTATTAACACCAGTTTTTAATTGTTCGAAATTTAACCAAAATTATACATATTTATGTGATGGCTTGTATTGACAATACATATCATGGATTATTTTGAACGTAATACATTTTTTAACATGTACTATATAATGAAAGAAATTTTTTTTTTCTTTACGCATTAATATATACACATATATATAAAACAAAGCCATTATTGAAACTAAGTAATGTTTAGTAATTCTGTATTACAAATATGTTCTCGTGGATATAAGCGAAACATAACGAAGCCTTGACAGCTCAGAATGTAAGGCGATGCTTTTCGCTATACATTTCAAGATGGTACGGGTTTGTCCTCCACTGAGCATAAGCTACCGAGGAAACCGACATGGTCCATAATGAACTTCCGTAGGATTTGTGATATTTACCAACCCCCACTTACGCCAGGGTGACGGATAAATAGCCCTGACTTGTGAGCGTAAGATTTATACGATTCGGAGGGAAACCAGAGTACTTGTGAGGGAAGACTCCTAGTCCTTATAATGGGAACAAAACTCCCAATAACTTGCCAAATTAATTACAAATGTCAGTAGGTAAAATTATATGCCATGAAATGGACAAACAGCGATTAAATATTTAAATAATTTCGCATCAAATCGCTTTCTATACAAGCGTTTGTTGCGGCGGCGGGGCCGTAGCGCCGACTCATGGGACCTGGAAAAAAAACCGACAAGCCGCCGCGTCCTAATAGGAACTGTGTAATTAATCACTTGATTAATCAGTGTGACGAATAAAAGCACTGTAATGAACCGTTTCCTTCGATCGATCGAGGTGACGTCAACAACAATTTGTATGCACAGTCACCGGCTACTGGTAACAATTTTTAATTTAATCCATGCGAGAATATAAATTGTTATGTCGATTACAATCAACGCGATAGTGCAGTACGTTTGCTGTATTTACAGTTATAATATCTGTAATACGAACAGAACAGAATGCATTAAGAAAAAGCACATGCTTATACAAATAAATGTACATATATCATACGAAGAAGAGAACACAAGACGTTCGCCTAATGGTAATTAATTTCAAGAACTAATCTATTTTATTTTAATATAATCTTACAGAGGGTCTTTAAATGCTTTAAAAAATCGAATATTTTATTATATTTTCGATGCTATAAGACGAAGAAGGTTTTCACCTGATGGTAAGTGATGCTCGTTAAGATGGTACACACACGGCACTACATTGCGCTCATCGCCTTGAGACAGTAAGTCAGTTACCCTCAGTAATTTCACGTGTTTATGCCTTTCAAAGCAGATGACAGTAATATTTTTTGAACAATTCCTTCACTCCTTGATCTGTAAGACTGTGGAACAAGCTTCCACCTAGTACCGGGCAGCTCACACCAAAGCTTCCTTCAAGTGAATGTTGTGGGAATATTAAATTTTATTATAATATATCTTTCCTTCCATTCTTGGAGCCCATGTCAGCTATCATATGTATGTGTTTATTTTCAATATCTCCTTCTTTCTCCTGCCCTGGTCCCACTTTATGTAAGGTCGGCACAACATGTTCTTCTCTTCCAGTCTCGCCTATCAGC
>DWLS01007771.1:0-10444 GCA_018246255.1 Pachliopta kotzebuea | reverse complement strand
CTAAAAATATTGACTGACAACTGTAAAGAGGATACAAAAATGTTTTTAGACATAATTGGAAATCCAAAAATGCAACAACATCTTGGGATGTATATTAAAAGGCTTCAAGAGAAGAGCAAAACTGTACTAGAATGATTTAAATCATTAAAGTTCTAATAAACTAATAAATGTAAATCACAAAGAGAAAAGATTCTCTTAAGTATTTAATGAAATATATATAAGTGTGTGTGTGTGTGAGGATAAAGTGTTTAATTGTTTATTCCTAAAAATCCTCGCCGAGTAGTGCGGCCGCCTCAGGGTCAACCGCCTCCGTCATACTCATTTGCATATCTGTCCAAGCTTCTCTTTGGTTGTCTATAAAAAAATTTATTTCCAGTATTCTGTCCCTGTTACGTTTAATCTCATTTCTGTAATAAATGAAACAATATCTGACTATAATTTACACATTTGGAAAACAAATTTAGGTTTTGTTCAAAATTTTTAATGACTTAGAATGTCGAAAGATTTATGTTTTACGTAATTTTAAAATATTATCCTGTTTGTGGTCCTAGCTAAATAAATAACCAATCCACAACAATATACTTCCTAATTTCTTGATTTGATCTCTTTTCTTCTGATTTTAATCTGAATTACCTGGTTGTATCAAAGTAAAAAAGACTAATGCTCTGTAATCCTTATAACTTTTACACCAGAACAGCTACATAAATACTATATCCCGATAAAATGAAGTACAGGGTGAAGAGACCAGAAATCTAAAATTAGAAGTTATGTAGCTCTTCCGGTTAAGCAAATACGATAGAAAAGTTTAGCACTGAAGAAGGGTAGTAGTATAAAAGAAAAATGTCACAGGGAATCCAACTTATAACTTTTATGTCCAAAGTATGAACATTAGCTCCTGGGCCATTCGGCACATTCTAATCTTATAAGGAAATAGAGACTCAAACAATAAGGAAGTTGCGTCAACTTTCCGGCTTGTAGTCATAACTAAATCTGACACTACAAATTAGAAAGGACTCTATTTAAAAATGTAACGAGTATTAATTAAGAAATACCTCAGACAGAGGAACTTGTTAATATATTATTTTTAACTTAAAACTGTTGAACTTACTCGTTAGTTCCCATCACGAGCAGTTCCCGCCAATTGTTAGCGCGCGTCGTCAAAAGATCTTCACGCGCGTCTATGAAACGCATATGGTTGTCCGACGATTGGGCCACAAGGTTCATCATTGCGTCGCGATCCATCATAACCTGCCCACCAAGATCGTATCTCATTATCATAAGTAAAAAGATAATTTTAAATACAATGTTTACGGGAACAAATGCATACCTCATACAAGTCTGCAGGTGCATCACCTAACATCACCTTATTGCCAACCAGCTTAGTTAGCGCGTCGGTCTGCCGTGACGACCACACCACTTCGCTCTCCCGCCATGAACCAAAAGCACCGCGAGAAACTTCCAGCAACTTGGTTATCTTCTCTGTCAAATTAACAGAGAACTGCGTCCGTGATTCCTGAACGTAAAAATGTATCACATATGACTAAAATAATGCGTTTATGGACTAATGATGACACAGTATGGTTTTAACAAGAACCCAACATTAAAAATCAGAAATTGCTTTTAAATACCTCGCACTGCTCGTACAGATGCATTTCTATAGTCATCAAATGCTTCCACAGTTCAAACAAAGTGTCATTAAAAGACTCGCCTAGGTCCACGATGTTAGGTTCTAGTTGTTCCAAAGTTGCTTGTTTAGTGGTAAATTTTTTTATAATTTCATTCATTTGGTTCACTAGCAGCACTTTCTTGTCTTCAAATTGTTTCACAACCCTATAACATCAAATTAAGTACACGTAATTTCTTTACTGTGAATAAATAGTCTTATTATAGCGGCGTAGAATTCTAAGAGTATGGTAAAATTACGAAGAATATCTAAATCCGGTCGTTACATAAAATTGACTGGCCTGCCGTAACCGCTCCAAATGGATTTAAAAAAGTCTAGACCCTACCGGAAAATATTAAAAAGGTTTTAAATGATGCAAATCTAACATAATCTTTCTTACGTATAATCGTACTCAGGTCGAATAATAAACATTTTCGAAAATAATGTTATCCGTCAATTTAAGGTTTTTCTTTAACAAAATGGACCTCAACTCACTCTTTACTCTTAGCAATACTATCCGCCAATGCATTGTCTACTAAGTCTTTAAAAAGTTTTACTTCTTGCTGCCTGTCGTTGTACGCCTGTTGCGCGTACTCCACTAAACCAGCCATCGTTTCAACATATTGCTCTTTATATCTGTAATATACAAAACATAAATTCTTTAACATAATAAACCAATGCTAACAAATTATTCATTCGCGTCACAAGGTATCCTGAATTAATCTGAACAAGCTAAATTCTTGTTTAATCTTTTAATAAATACTGCATAAAAATGACGTGGAAGACTAGTAGTTATAAGACAAAGATTGTGAAAATGGAAATTTATTTAGCTTTTCCTTGAAACGATGTTAATGATGAAATCATAAATATACAGTATTTTGGAAAAGATAAAAAAATTGTACTTATAGAATGACATTTTGTTTCAGCTAAAACAAGTTTTCTTTATCTTTTAGTTATAGCTTGAAAATAAATGAGGGTCTAAGTTCACCCATTAAGTTAGCTGACAGTGTATTATCTTAAGACATTTAAGAAAAATCGTTGTATTAAAAATTTGTAAAGGAAAAAAAGATACAATGAGTAATTTGAATATTATGGGAAAAATATTATTTGTGATGATATACGTGTAACCTCAACAATAAACATGATATAAATTAAAATATAATTAAAAATAATTTATTTACTCATCGTAATAGTTCAAAAGTTCTCCACCAATCTTAAGCAGTAACGTCCCATCTGCATCCTTGTGAAACATGGCCTCAATGAGCTCAGGTCCGCTTAAGTACTCAACAAACGAAAGAGCGTAAAACTCAACTCTTGCATCATATTCTTCTTTTGCTGTTCTTTCCTTTTCAGCCTTTTCGTCTGCTTCGTCCAGTTTCCGCAATAAACCCCTGGAATATTAACTTTCTTCTACTTAATTTTTATTGTCGTACAAATATTATAACAAACGAATGAAAAAACAAAATAAACAGATCATTTAAAAGTGTCAAGATTTTTAATAGCGGAACATTCAATTGATGGTAAGTAATATGTCTACTTTTATCAACGAGGATGACAAAACATGACTTAAAATGTTAAGTCTCCTTATTTCAGAAATTTCATTACCGACAATACCGTTCACACCAGAACACAGTAATGTTTGCACACTACCTTCCTACTACTAACTTGTCGGTTTCCGGTACGAAAACTCATATCGCAAGTTAATAATTACCAGTCATTAAGTTATGTTTTCTACAGTAATGAGTTATACATAACACTTTTATAATGCTACCTGGCTTTACATGACTTAATTATCTATTATGAAGCTGATATTTAAAAGAGTGAATTATATTTATTGATTCTGTTTCTGAACATTTACAAATGTAATCAATACAGAGGTTCTCCTGCATGCTTTTACCTGAAAAGAGCTCTACCGTCTTCTCTTTCTTCTTCTGTTATTAATTTGTAATCCAAGTAAGTCACCTTAACTAACGCAGATTTGAGAAATTGATATGCCATGGGATCATCGCAACAAGGGTTACCTTTAAAACTTACGGATCGAAGGAAACGAAATCTTCTCATATAGGACATCTAAAAAAATTATATTCAATGATATATAAACGTAATTCGGTATTAAAAATGTCTATAAATTCTTCAGTATTTTACAAAACCAAAACAAAATTCATGCAACATCACCAAAAACATTCGTATTTTCTAGAGATTTAAATTATAACGACCTCTTTGTAATCTTCAATTAAATTATCTCCAATACTGAAAACGAGTAGTTTACTTAATGATTCCAGATTTTCCAGTTTCCGAATTTTATTGTGAAATAACGTTAACACTTCCAGGTTCGTCAGATTGTCCAAGTTTTCAATTTTTTCTATTTTATTAAAAGACAAATCTAATTCATTAAGACCCGTTAACAATTCTAGATTTTCTATTTTCTCTATCAAATTATGTGCTAAGGTGAGCTTTGTTAGTGATTTTAACATCCAAAGATGATCAATTCTCAATATATTCTGGAACTCAAGTCTAACAGTTTTTGCCTCATCCAGGTGAACCCCTTCTTCGGCGAATAATCGTCCGGCTTCTTCAGTTGGACCTGAAATATTTTTATTTACTATATATATATATATCTTTATAAACTTGGATTAACGTTAGCAAAGGGGAAAATAGAGTACCACTCACAATAACCATCGGTATTTCATAGATAAAAAGATTTTTGAATAAAATTGATTGATTTCACACAAACTCATAATACCTAGGAATTTTTCGATAACAAATATAGTAAACAAAGCATATTTAACACATTTATTATGTTCAATTATACTGTTTCAAAAACAATTAAAATATATACTGTGATTATTTTCTTTTACCATATTCTAATATACATCGTGTTAACATAGCATTGTCTATAACACCAGGTTCGATATCTGGATGTATGATGAGACTGTTCAAAGATTTTTTTTCTGTCATGATTGTCGAAGAGTTGCTTTAATAAAATATAAATAAACGTTTCAATAGATTTAATAGCGTCTTTAATTCTTAGACAACAGCTGTTTCCTAGCAACGCACACAATTTCTCTAAGGGATATCTGCGTTTAAAAATGCTATTCGTACTAAAGAATTGTTTTTTTTAATTTAATTTTAATTACTTCAATCACTTTTAACATAGTTTTTGTTTGATTATCTTTTCTTGTTAATGGACAAATTTAAGTGATTTTGTTCATAGTAATTGAAGAAATTAAAACAATTTTTGATAACGCTTACTGTTTGTTATCATTTGAAGTAACAATCGAAAATACCGCAAAAAATTCCTTGTTAACAATATTGATAACAGTGTCTCATTTACAGTTTATTTTAAAGAGCAAAACTATTGCGAATTTAGTTATAACTTATACCAAAAAAATATTTATTATAAAAATACTTTAGATAATCACAAGTACATTTATTTCATTATAAAAGAAAACTATAATTTAAATTTACTTGAATATCATTGATTTTCATACAAAGATTTTAAGAAATCATATTTATTTTACTTCAGTGGATTATGTTTAAAATAAACAGACAATTATATAGCACACACTACGGTGCAGCCATCTTCTGGACAAAGTCGCCCGCTAAATTAACTATTTGAATTATGTAAATATGTTTCTAATTATATTTATGTATGTATGTATTTATAATTTAAGTTTGTATAATATGTAAGTTTTTTTATATATACATATAAACATTTTTTATTTTTGCTTCCTATGTATATGAACGCTTCTGTTCTGTTTTTATATATGCTATAAACATGTTTTGTTCTCATTTATTTAGTTAATTATTACTATTGTTATTTTTAATGTCTTTTCCTGATCTGCAATTTTTTTATTTTAAATTTGTATCTCTCCTTTTCTTTTGGGTTGCCTGTAAGAAATCGCTTATAACGATAAGACCGCCCTTGCCCACAATTGAATTATAAGTTAAGTTATTTAAGTTTATTTGCGGTAACAAATTATTATTGTGAGCAATAAAGACTTTCTGTCTTTCTACATTTTATACTGTTATATATTTACTGGTTGTCCACAATTTATTTGGAACTGTATAATATTTTTAATTAGGGCAAATTACATTTAATAATATTTAAAAAATTGTTTGTATAAATGATTTAAAACAATAAAAAATTCCTTTATTACAATTTTGCTGGTAGTCTATGGAGCACTGCGGGCGATATTTCTCTGTACCTTTCCTTACTCTATGATTTTCTCATACAGATAATTTCCAATTACATTAAAATTAGTGACAAGTGAAATCGAAGTATATATTCAAATAGATATTTAATTTAAATAGAAAATATGTCTTTTTTCGGTGTAGGTAATCCTTTTTCTACGCCGGTTGGGCAGAAAATAGGTTTGTAGACATTGTTCTTCAGTTTCGAATTATTTTGTAATTCTTTTGTTGCGCATATAAATTTTGTCTTTATTATAGTTTAAATTGGTATTATTATGTTCTCCATAAAGTAATAATAGTAATGACAAATATATATAATTTTTATATAAATGGATCTATGATTAAATCATATTGTTTTTGTGTAGCGATGTTAATTATTCTGACCCTTTGTATTTACGAGGTAATGACGTTACAGAACAAGCCACTGATGGCTCTCTCCCGTCGGAGAATTGGGCATTAAATATGGAAATTTGCGACATTGTTAACAGTAGTGCAGATGGACCAAAAGATGCAATTAAGGCTATCAGAAAAAGACTGACACAGAGTGCTGGAAGAAACTATACTGTGGTCATGTATACTCTTACTGTACTAGAAACCTGTGTTAAAAACTGCGGAAAATCATTCCATGTTCTAGTTTGCAACAAGGAATTTATTTCTGATTTGGTATGTATTGTTTACTTGCTACAAAATTCCGGTCTGTTTATTTTAATAATTTGTTTTCTATCATCAAACATTACAAAGTTACCGATAATTTTGTTATATTGACGATGAATCAGGGTAAGAGGAATTCATAAAAACATAACAGTATTTTAATAATTCTGTTAAACAGGTTTTCTTTTTTTAAAGCAAATAAAAACTAATTTGCCTTATACAATTATTATGTATACTATACCAGTTTAATATTATAATCTAGGTATGCATATAGTTGTTTAAATATAATATTTTAACACATTTTATCAATAATATTCCTTTATATACAAACATGCAAATTTAATGAAAACAAAATCATGCAAATTTATTGGAATGAATCTTTTCAATTGGAGAAAATTTTGTTTACACTAAATATATTTAGAGATATAAAACATTAATGTTTAAATAGCTGTGATTAAAAAAAGATAAATTGAGAAATACATTAAATAATAGTGATGTATTTTAACAGTTAATTACAAAATTTATCTGAGATATAACACCTTACAACTAGCTTATCTGATTATAGTTCACTTACCTTTTGTTAGCTTCCATTTTCTTATTGCCATTTATCAAAATTTTCACATATCTTATCTGTCTTGTATATCTGTCTTGTTGTAAACAATATATATAGTACTTTGTGACAAAAAGTAGAGGCAAATAATTAATAATCATATCTTATGCAAATAGAACACAATTGGTAATAAAATTACACATATTTGTAAATATTATATACCATACTTCTACTGTACCTTTTACCAGTTTGTTTTGATTTTTTTCATCGGTATATCTAAAGACAAGAAGTTCTAATATACAATTTTATTGATCTGTATGATGGTACATAACTGATATTTTCGTAGTGTTTATTAAAGAAAATAAAAAAGTATATATTGTTCATATTTTTTTTTTTTGGACAATGATGTTGTTTCCTTTGGCCACTATTATGGTCGCAAAGGCTTCTATTGTCCCTGAGCTCACGGATCTGGACTCTGCAAGCTAAGCAATGTTATTGTTCATCTAATTTTCATTTACTGATCAAATTTTTTGTAATTCACAAATAATAAAACAAATTAAAAATGTTCAAGTTTTATTTTTATTATATCTGGGTGTTAATAATGGCATCTGCGTTTCAAATTTAATAGTGATTTTACCATTGCTTTCTTAAGTCACAACTTTGAGTAAATGAGGCCTAAATTATTTTTAGAAAAATAAATAATAAAGGTATATTTCACACAACCAACATGCCAGGTAAAACTGACAAAATCAGCAATCATATACATTTTAAAATATCCATTAAAGCGTTAAAATAAACCAAAGGTGATGTAAAAAAGAGCAGAAGAAAGCCTATGTTAAAGTCAATACTAACAACTTTAACACATGCTTTCTGCTGTTAAATCTTTGAAAAAAAGTTTGCTGTTTTATAGATATACTAAAAGATGGACATGTTCATGTCTTTAAAAAAATGCCTTGTTGTTTACTTATGCAGAACAACACATTTGGTTGTCGTTCTTATCTTTGAATTTCATACTCATAATAATCAGACTATTTTTTCAAGACCAAAATGTTTTGGACAAGAATTTTAAAATTAAATTACTAAACTTTTTTCAGGTAAAGCTAATTGGCCCTAAAAACGACCCTCCCACAGTGGTGCAAGAAAAAGTATTAAGTCTTATTCAATGTTGGGCTGATGCATTCCAGAATCAACCAGAATTGCAGGTAAACTATAATTTTGTATTTGTTAGATTAATCTTGTCTGTATCTTGTGGACTGTGTTGTTGTTGACATGTTTCTAAGTAGTTGAACTCCTGTAGATGTTGTAGTGCCCTTGGATTATTCTATTTATTATTATTATATTATTTATGCCATAGAAAAGCAGAAGTTTCTCATAAATCTGTACTGCTATGGAATTCGATTATATAGCTATATAAAATACTAACAAAAGTTTAGTTTGTGTATAATTAATTCATAATTACACATTTAAACATTTTTATTAGTAATGTAAATATGGTATGGCCATGTATATTTATTAAGTAATATAATAAATATACATGAACATTACATACAGTTGGTTGTAATTCATGTCTTTAATTATTTATTTATACTTCATTTGCATAAACAAAATGAGAAAGGACAATGTATAAGAGAGATACAGTAAACAAAAAGGCGGACATAATACCATAAGGTATTCTCTTTCAATCAACCTTTCGGGATGTGAATTGAATGAAAACAATCAGGATGTCTCCTTTACTTAATCTTGAAATATTTTATCTGTTTAATGAAAAACTACATGCTTATCATACATTGGCTTAATTCCGGAGACATATATAAACTTAGGTTTATGGTAGGGTATTGTGATAACAACTTTGCTCATGCTACAATCCTTATATTATAAATTTATCACCATAGCAGTATAGTAGTGCGCCAGCTGTCACATAATAGTCAGAGTAACTTGGCCGAGTACACTTCACCATTCATGATCTTATTGTCACTTAACCCCATATGAAATTGTGGTCAAGGCCAATTGCAGATATACTTTGCTCTTAAAAACAAGTTTAAACAGAGGTCTTATATAAATAAAATGACACGCATTGTCGGGAAAATGGAAATGTTATTGATGTTACAAACAATAAGCTATTGAATTGTGAAAACGCTATTATAATCGTATTAGCCGATTATACTTGTTTCGGCCGCGACGTTACTGTTCGATAAACAACAATAAAATAACTTGCCTTTTACACAACCATTTCCTCACTTTTATAGTAGACTTTATAAAAAGGAAATCGTATTGGAAGGTCTTTGTCCCGCAGATTGTTTAAGTAGCACCGCAGCTAGAATTACTACCGCGAAACGTCATTGTGCTTATTACTATGCCCCAGTTTGGAGAGTACTATGGCGAATAAACTTTCTGAAGTAACGAGGTTATACATCTTGTATTTCCAATCAACCAGCACAATATGGTGCAGGTACTTTTCTTACTAATGGTAGATCTCTGTAGTCGGATGCTGTCTAGTTTGATACCACTGCAGTTTCTGTTGCAGACGACAAACAGTAGTGTAAAAACCTTTCCTTGTTCCGGTTTGAAAAGCGCTGTAAGCTAGTGAAATTACTGGGGTACCGTGACTTAACACCTTATATATATCAAAACATTGAGCGCAATGTGGTGCAGTGCATACCAACTCACCCAGCATTGTTATTGGCAAAGGTACCACTTACCACTAGGTAAACTCCTTGCTCGTCTCCTCATCCCGTAAAATAAAAAAAAAATATCATCCTGACTAGAAACACAGGTGCTTAACATCCCGCTAACGCTACAGGGTTAGCGGGATGTTAAGCACCTGTCTTGGGTTATCAAGAATAAGACTAAGGTAAGCTCTGCCTGACGTAGAAGTCGACTGAAAATCGCTGCTATATCTTTTCTATGTCGTTGTATCAATTTTCAAGGCGAATACCACTAGTATGTAGTATCCACATGTAATATATAATAACGTGATGTCTGCATGGTTTACCTAGTAAACCATAAATTGCACAGTTTTGGTGACAATGTAAACGCAATATGTTTACACAACTGCCTAGAAAGTGTAAGCAGCTTTGTCTGTATAAACAGGTAAAATATGATTGACGCCATTCTCTTGTTATGTATTATTTCAGGGTGTCAGCCAGATTTACAATGAACTTCGGTCTAAAGGCGTCGAGTTCCCGATGACAGATTTGGACGCTATGGCTCCTATTTTCACGCCGCAGAGGGTATTTATTTTTTCACAAAAATTTCACCTATTCCCTGCTAAATCCCCTAAGCTCACCAATGTTTATTAGCTAATAGACTACTGGGCAGACTCCTTCAGATACAACCACTTCACAATACTCCTGCACTGCTGTATCCAGCAGTTTCACAGACTTTCC
>DWLS01007770.1:0-10444 GCA_018246255.1 Pachliopta kotzebuea | reverse complement strand
ATCACTTGTTCATTTATCGATCTTCTTCGTTCTTAACCAGGTTGTCGATTCACCTGATTATCAACATATCTATCATCTTCCAAATCGGTTTTCAGATCTTCGCATTATGTAGCTCTTGCGTTGCCACATGAAGTGACTAATCCACTGGGTCATAAAGACCTGTTCTTTTACGAGGACGTCTCCAATTTAACTTTGTATCTTGTCGCTTCGGTTTATGTTTGGTGGGATATAACTGCGCTGTTTGCGCAATTCGGTACGCGCGCTATAATAAGCCGCGCTAATTCCGCGCAGACGCAACAAGACAACGATGCATCATGCACACTCTGATTCCCCGCGGCTGATCGCCTCCACCTCCACCTCCACCTCCACCGCCAGCGATACACCGACATGCCTCACCGCTCGCCTGACTATTATGATCCCAACAAGCGATCATACCACGAATTTAAAACGTAGTTAACAAACCAGGCGTGCTGTTAACCTCAGCATCTTTTGCTTCACCAGCTCATCCATTTATGAGGAACTTCTAATCTCATTTGCGATTCTTCTAAGTCGTATTTCCTTATGACTTAAGGTCGTGGTTATCATGTGTAGTGAACCACACGACGACTTCCTTGTCAGTTATAATGGAGTGGTGTTGCCATTGGCTTCTCCATTCCACATAGCAGTCCGATCGCGGATGGTCATCACATAGATGTGTAGGTTTCCTCACGATGTTCTCCTTCACCCTCAGAGCACGTGTTTTGTTATATTAACTGCAAGTAAATTGAAAAACGATTGGTGCTCATCGGATTCAAACCCGGTACCTTCGGAGTAGAAGGCCGGCGTTCAATCAACTAGGCGATATAGGCTATCACGGCCATTTGCGATAAATAGTCATTAATGATTCCAATTGATGATGGTCTTGTGCTGGAAGACCCCTCTCAAAGTGGACCGACGATCTGGTGAAGGTCGCGGGAATCCGCTGGATGCAGACAACGCAGGACCGATCGGAGTGGAGATTTTTGAGGAAGATATAAGTCTAGCACTGGGCGATTATCAGCTGATGATGATGGATGATTCAAAAGTTCACAATATTAGCCTTAAAGTTCATAACGAAAATATCAGATACGTATTGCTATAAAATATATAATGCTGAAGATTATTTCTTCAAAATTACTCTTTACTTTTGGTGACAAGGTGAACCGAATCTTTACCAGATGGTAAAATACTGCGTCGCGGTAAAAAGTGAGTCTCAATACTTTGACAATTCAATTAGCTCCAGTGACTTTCAAACTGGAACAGATTGATGGTTGCCTTGACTGTTTCGGTCTGACCTAGATCTAGACGTTTTCTCGGTAACAAGCATAGAACTAGACAACTAGATCCTATAATCAATAAGTAGGGTGATAAACACTGCAGCCCTTAATTTTCCACTTTATTACATATAATAAAGTCAACATATTGAGTCCAGATACTGAGCTTTATTTTTATTCGACAAGACGAGTAAAGCGTTTCACTTGATGCTAAGTGATACGCTTGCTCATAACACGGCGCTGGTTAAAATGGTACACACAACACCATATTACGCTGGTCACCTTAGACATTAGGTGTTAAATGTCTACTCCAGTAATTTCACTAGCATACACCACCGGTTAACCCGAACATAGTAATATTCGCACATTACTATTTGGCGGTAGGAATAGGAGCTGCGCTGGTATTTACCCAGACGATCTCCGGCAAAAGAGACCTGCCAACAGTTAACTCGGTGATTTTACAATTTTAGTTAAAAATTACGGGTAATTTAAAAAACTACATCTCATTTCCAATTTAGTATGATGTGTGTCATCGACCATAATAAGTAGTTTTTAGTTAAGTAATGACCGGATGCTATGTAGCGTGTACGTACGGATTCTCCTCAGTATGATAACGCGCTCTGCACCGTCTTCACCGTCTCCACCGTCCTCACCGTCTCATTTCCGGATGAGGAACTGGAATTAGTGCTGACATTGTTCTCCGTCAAGTTTTTTCTTAACCATGCCTTATGCGTCAATTTCCTGTAAGTAGTACAAATAGTATCTACGTATAATACTAAATAACTAACCTTGTTGGCATGCCTAAAATCCCAGCTGTGGGAACATTAAGAATACTGCTTATAGTTATTTATGTATATACTAGTAGTATTACATTTGCGACTAAAAAAATAATATAAAATTAATAAATTAATAACGTTACCATAGCTGTATATTTATATAGTATATGACAGCTATTAAGTTGGTATACCGACATATCATTCTGCACGGACGCACGCCAACAAAGGAAAGATTAATAGGATTACCTTATTATCTTTGCGTAATAAACAGAACTTGCTCTTTTCTGAGTCTGTTTTTTTTTATTTATTAATACATAAAAAAAACTGGTAAGTAGATTTAACAAATTATATGTAATTTTTCTAACAATATATGAAGACTATTGCTGATGACCATAGCTATAATTACTGCGACTATTTCTGACGACAGGTAGTAATGTTAAAACATTACTGTGTTCCAGTTTAGAAGGCGTTGTAGCCTTACCATCATATATCTCAAGGTAATGAGCACAAAATATAGCAGAGTTTATCATCCCAACAAACTGTACATTATTATGGGCGGCACTCACTATCAGGTGAACGTTTTGTTGGTCAAGTAGCGCCGTGAAAAAATAATTCACTATCAAATATATCTGATATTATTAATTATGAATGAAAGGAAAAAAAGCGGACGCAATTCATATTAAAGTGGGATATGATTACCTTCTTATTCATCAGCCGATAGACTTTACTCCTGGATATAGGCCTCTTCAAACAGCGAGGCGATTTGGGCCATCTCGCACAAAGCTGGCTCAATGCGGGTTGGTTGGAAGACAGTGCTTCGTTTGTTGATTAGCAGGGTGCACCACGAGCAGGTCTTGTCTTCAAAAAAAGAGTGAATAGGCATTTGCTAGGTTAATACGCTTTACCACCATAGACCACATCTTCACTTAACACCAGGTGGGATCGTGGTCAAGCATTAACCTATACATACGTAAAAAAAAGGTTGGCTTGAATCCCTTCAGCTGTTGTGTAGGACCTCTCACAACCGTATATATAGGAATATAAAATAATAATGAACGTCACTTCTCCCTTTCCCTTCCCATTTATATCTCTCTCCATCTCTTCTGTCTTCCCCTCATCTTTTTTACCTCGGCTTTCTCTCCCTTATATTTCTATTTACATAGTTCAGCTTGCGGAGTCGGGATCCGCGAGCTCTGGGACAGATGAAGCCCTCGCGGCCGTAACAGTAGCCGAGGGCATCAACATCACTAAAAAAAAACGTATAAATCTCTGACTGTATCGTACATGCTGCTGTATCCTTATTTAAACGACAATGTCCGTTTGTCTGTACGTCGAGAATTTTCAATCTCGAGAACTACAAGGTGTAGGAGCTGGTGCTGAACATTTGTCATTCAGACAGATCTCGCTTAGATAAGATAAGAGCCGTTGAAATTCTGTTGATATGTGGTCGGGTTGTGGCTGCACAAAGTTTCACAATTTTGTATGGGCCACTTGCGTACTTTAAGCTTGTATTGGACCCCCTCCCTTGGCCTATTTATCGGCCCATTGTATCTCGCTGCACAGTAACACAGATCGCTTTGTGTGTATTTAGGTTAGGGGGTAGGTGGGGCAGCTGGTATAGAGTGCTATAAAGGGATGTAAGTTCGTATACTAACCATGTCACATTTACAAGCCCATCAATTTTTTTAAAATTTATATAGGTTCGTTCTTTGCTTATATTTTAACTGGGGATAAGTGATAGATGTGATTTTAACTAATGCTCAGGACAATCAGTATATTTAAGTAAACAGGAACGGGTATTAATAATATGAATATCGTTAGAATATCTTCCCTTTCTTGTTTCTTGGCGTGCGTCCGTGCAGAATGGGATGTGGCTATGCCAACCTAATAGTTGACAAATGCTATAGCTATGCTAACAACGTTTTGAATATATTAATATTATATTATTTTTTAGTTTTTTAATTGCTAATGCAACAGGCAAGTACTAGTATGGAATATAACATCGGAGACCTATAGGTATATACCACATGAATAGACCTGTAGTTTTGAGCTATCAACAATAGAACTAAAGTAGGCCCTGTTTGTCGAAGAAGGCGACTGAAAAGGGATATCTGGGTTCGCGGGTTTTGTGAGTGGAGACCCTCACTGTCTGAGTGAGCCCAGGTCTGGTAATCTGTTGTAGCACATTAGGTGCTGGGGAGGGTAACTGTTCTCCCCGGGATGTGCTCAGCAGTGCAGGGAGGCACCGGTGAGTTCCGTAAATCCCGGGGCCTTACGCAATGCACTGAGGATGACCACCGAGAGGGTTTTAGTGGGTATAAATCCCACATAACTTTGACTTCCCCTAGAAGCAGGGTAGGTATCCTTTGAAGATTTCCATCGCGCCCAATAAAGATACCACATGAAAATATTGATATGTTCAAGCTTGTAAAGGGTTGTAGCTAATGAAAGTGTGTTTGTCTCCAAATATTCTTGTCCATGTCTGCTATTTTTTTTTTATGTTTATATTTTGTTCGCAGGTTGCGCAAAATGGTCTGGAAGTGCTGGCGGCGCTAGCTGAGCGCATGGGACCAGAGTTCTCACACTTCGTGCCTACTGTATTACCCCACATTATCGACAGGTAAGACCTTTGAAAAAATATATTTTCTTCGACGAGGCGACGACACAAGTAAAGCGGTTAAACTGACGGTAAGTGATACGCTTGACCATAACAACGTGGCGTCGGTTAAGGTGGTATACACAGCACCACATTGCGCTCATCTCCTTTAGACGTTAGGTGTTTAGTTACCTCAGTAATTCCACTAGCATACAGCACCCTTCAAACCGGAACACAGTAATGTTTGCACATTACTATTTAGCAGTAGATATGGGGGTTGCTGCGGTGCATAGACTGTCTTCTGCAAAAGAGACGTACCACCAGTAAATAAAAATATGAAGTATAACTAGGCCGAGATGGAAAGGGTTCCGCACAAGAACTCACGGGACCCAAGCTAACCTCACTTGCTCGTGGTGGACCCTGCTGATGAATAAACCAGGCTCTGGCTTCTTACCGATTGCCTTACTATTGGGGAGTTCCATATACGAGGCTGATGATGGTAGCTGAGTAATTGTTTGAGGACCTAAGAGTCTAATAAAAGGATCTAGATACTCTCTTGGTTCAGCATCAACGGTCTGCGGCAGTCCACTGCTGGACATAGGCCTCTCTCAAGGAAATCCAATGACCTCAGGACATTTATAAGTTCAGACCTCTTCACCATGCGTGGTATGTAACAGTCGAATCGTCGGTATGGTAAATAGTTAAATGACCGTGATAACATACGGAATATATATATTTTTTATTTGACAAAGCGGACTGAGGAACAAAGTGTTCACGTGGTGGTAAATGATACGTTTGCCAATAATATGATGCTGTTTTTTTTTATTGGTTAAGGGTCAATGCTTGATCACGGTCCCACCTGGTGTTAAGTGGTGATATGGTCTATGATGGTAAAGCGCATTGACCCAATAAGTGCCTATTCACTCTTTTCTTGAAGACAAAGCTGGTCAAAGTGTTATACTATGCCTTAAGAGGGATGTTGTTAAGTATCGTTACCTCAGTAATTTCACTAGCATACAGCACCTTTCAAACCGATATAGTAATCTTTGCATAGTATTGGCGGTAGCAATAGGAGTATATATTCTGGTGATGATAGCGCTGACTCGTCTAATACGACGTATACAGCTTATCTGATGCTGGGCACGGGGACCACGGGACCCACAGCCTATTAACCTTTTTTAGGACAGCTAAGGAATGGAACAACTTGCCCGCGTCAGTGTTTCCGTCCAATTACGATGTAGGGGTCTTTAAAAAAAAGTGAATAGGCATTTGCTATGTTAATGCGCTTTACCATCATAGACCACATCTTCACTTAACATCAGGTGGGATCGTGGTCAAGCATTAACCTATACCTACGTAAAAAAAAAACCTGTACCTAACCTAGTGTTGCTACTGCTGCTGGGATTGTAGCTATCCGATCCGGCGGATTTGGCAATAGGAGCTGCGGTAGTACCTAAGCGGTCTGTATCAACATAAACCTATCACCAGTAATTTAATTTCCTTAAACGTTTGGAAAAAAAAATTACTGTGGATAATATATCGTTTGGCCTGTCCAATATAGAGCAGGATGTGGACCCACGCATCCATGCATGGGTTATTGGGTGGGGTTATTCGTGCGATGACAATGATACCGTCTGCTTGAGACAATGCCTGCTCACGTGGCAAGTGGGCGCGACCATATGAGCTATTCGTTATATCTCCACTACGTAATAATGCATCGAAATAAGTCCTTTTTTATTTTATTTTTTATGCCAAAAATTACAAGATCAAAGAAAATATTCAAGCATTCTCTAACTATCGTCAAAATTCCTTTCTGTGGCGAGCTGGTTCCTTCATTAATAGTCGTTATAAAATTTCAAGTATAGACATATTCAATTCCTCAACTAATTCTGTAATACAAGCTTTTTATCGAACCTTCTTCATTATTGGCAACTGTAAGAATTAAACTAAGTGAAACCTGTTCTTATTGTGATTTTGCAACTTTATTTCTGTTAGATTTTTTCTTTGTCTTTCTCTTTGTTCTGTTTGCGATGTAATATTTGTCTAATATGTCATTTATTTGTTAATACCTTTTATTGGCTATTTTTATTGTTTAATATTATACCTACTTTGTGTAAACGGCTGTTGGTCTACCGCAAAATAAATAAATATCTAGATGTGTAACTTATTACAAGCTTACTTATATATAATACTTAAGGTATCAAGGCAGACAATCATCATCATCATATCATAAACTGATAAGCGTCTACTGCTGTACTTTGGCTTCCCTAAATAGTAGAGAGATTGAGCCATCTCCCACCACGCTGGATCAATGTGGGTTAGAGGGAAGCCAGTGCCAGGTTTGTTGCTAAGCTGGGTGTACCAGGAGTAGATAAGATTAGATTAGATTCCTTGAACTGTTGTATAGAACTCTTTACAACCATAGATTTATCATGTGAAGTCGTGATAACCTAGTGGTTTAAACGCCAGCCTTCCACTCTAGATACCGGATTCGAATCCGGCCTGCACCAATGAATTTTTCAATGTATGTGCAGTTAGTATAACACCAACTAATACCACGTGCTCTGACGGTGAAGGATAACATCGTGAGGAAACCTACATATCTGTGTGATGACCATCCGCAGTCGGACTGATATGTGAAATGGCAACACCACTCCATTATAACTGACAAAGTCGTTTGGGTTCACTGCACATAGTGACAACGACCCTCACTCACGAGGAAAGTACGAAGCAGTAGATAGCTTAAAATATGTAGAAAGTCAAAATATTGGAGTCTATAGGTCATGTCCTTGACATTACACGCCCCGCCCAGCGGCGAAATGGCAACACCTCGCCAAGGTTCACTTAAAGTTCGCCAGAACACTGATCCACATACAGAAGACTGATTTTATATAATCAGGTGAACGTCGTGCTCGTTTCATCGCCAAGTAGATTAAAAAAAAAATCGCAACCACGTATCATATCACTTGCGGTCCCGCCTGTGTGCGGAACGATCTCATATTACACGGAGTACCTGCGTAGTAACATTTAAAAAAAATGAGAGAAGCAGTAACAATGTATATGTTAAAACAGAAAAACTACTGCTGGTAGGTCTCTTTTGCCGCAGACCGTCTTTAGTAGGTACCGCCGCAGCTCCTATTTCTACCGTCAAATATTAATGTGGTTGGGAGACCACATAAAGAAAAAAGTAAACTTAAAGTATTTTGTAAATATATATTTTATATAGTGTATGTGTATCATATATGGTTTTGTTTTAAAGTATTTTTTTTTATGTATATGTATTTCTAACTTGTACATTGTACTACCCATACAGGCTTACTCTTTCACAGAGGTTAGCTGGTAGAAAACTCAAAGTGAGTTAAGCTCGCCTGTACAACATTATTTTTTAGTATAATTAATATTTTGCTGTTACTTTACTTTATGTACAAAGTAAAATAAATAAATAAAGAAATTTGCTGGGAGCTATTGGATCCAAACAGCATAAGATTATTGTGTGGAGTAATTTACAAGAGACCTATGTCCAGCTGTGGACGTCCATCGGTTGAAATGACGATGGTGATTACTGTGTTCTTGTTTGAAGGGTGCTGTAGCTAGTGAAATTACTGGTGTAATGATATTTAAAATGTTATGTCTCAAGGTGAGCGCAATGTGGTGCTGTGTACCATCTTAACCAGCGCCATGTTATTGGGGTATTAGTTGTCATCAAGTAAACGACTTGCTCGTCTCGTCGAAACATATATAGATAAAAACAAAATAATTTTTTTTCGTTCAACTTCAGAGATAATGTAATAGAACTAGTAGTTGTGCGTTGCATTCGCAACTAAAAAAATATATATATATGTATATGTCAGCCATTAAGTCGACAGCGACATCCCACTCTGCACGGACACACGCCTAGTAAAGATCAAGCCAAGATATTAGTAGGATTCTAATGATATTCATATTATCAGTATTTGCTCCTATTCACTTGAATATACTGATTGTTCTGAGAATGAGCTAAAATCACATCTGTCAACACCAGTTGAAATATCAGCTAAGTATGAACCTATAAAACTTAAGAAAAATTTATGGTATATGTATCTGTATATTTTTTTTTTATAAAGGTATAGGTTAATGTTTGACCACGATCCCACCTGGTTTTAAGTGATATTCTGTGTTGGTAAAGCGCATTAACCTTTTAATTGCCATGAGGGACGCCGGCTACCTCACAATTTTTCATCTGTACATCTAAGGAATATAATATTTTTCCGCCACTCCGGTAATTATTAGCTTCATTAGGCACCTAGCAACTTGATCACGGGATGGTATACGATTTGCAGCATGGTTTAGAAGCGGTTACCATGGGTGTCAATGAGACCGCGAGCGGCCTCACTTTTTATATGAAATTTCCTCTGACAACCCACTAAAGAGCATTAGCAGCATTAGAATATGTATATAGAAACCTTTCTTTATATTGAATTCACAATTTATTCATATTTCAAAGCTGGCTTTGAAAACCTATCTTGTTTTCTGTGTTACAAAAACGTGACCCGCCGGCGACCTCACGGCACACCGAGTACTATGTTGCCTTTAAGTGCCATGAAGGTCGCCGGCGGTCTCAGTACATAATGATATACATAATGTGTTATATTCATTCGTAGAATGTAAACATCCCAAATTTTCACGTAAAGAAAGCCTACACTTGATATTTCCATTTGGCACCTGGGGAAGTCATGGCCAAAACAGCTTGGCAGTTAGGTTAACCCAGCAAATGTCTATTCACTCTTTTCTTGAAGTCACATCGTAATTGTACGGGAACACTGACGCCGGCAAGTTGTTCCACTCCTCAGCTGTCCTTATTAAAAACGTGGAGCTGAACATGACACGTGTCCTGCTCTCAAATATAAACTAGTTACCGAGTTTCTGTCTCTATAGTTGATAAGCGAATATTAATATTAAATTGATAACTCTTGTTGTCATTTTAAAATTTTTATCTAATGTGTATTTTTGTCATTTTGTTAACATGTAAATTTAAGTAATTTTTCCAAATTTTTATATGACTGCTTTAACATGTCATAGTGTTTAAAGAGATTGCTGTTCACGCGTGTAACTGGCTCACATACAAGTACCTATACTTATAATTGTTAATTTTAAGCTCGAATATTTTGTATGTATTGCTGTCGGTGTGTCTAAATAAATAAACATCTTTGTGCGTAAACTGCAGATGTTTACAATATAAGGATGGAATCTCGCCGTGCGGCTTGTCGTATATGTATTTTTTTTTTCTAAAGTGTTGTATGTTGAACAGATTAGCTGATACTAAGGAGGGTGTGCGCGCGGCGGCGCGGGGCTGCGTCGCGGCGCTGGGGGAGAGCCGGGCGGCGGCTCCGCGGGCCCTGCTAGCGAGGCTCACGCCGGCGCTGCAGCACAAGGCGGCTCACACCAGGGAGGAGGCCCTACGCTGCATCGGATCATTGTTACACGCGTAAGTCCAACTACACAGACAACACCAGAAATTAGCAAACCGAACGTCTTCGCATCATCTCCCTAAACAGTAAAGACGGCAGTCGCGAATTAGGTTAAGGTACAATTACGACGATGTGTATATCTAGGGTATAGTATAGCAGGGAGTAACAGAACAGAACTCTAAACTTTTTTTGTGTCGTAGACCCCCTACTTACCTGATATTCATTTCCTGTAAATTTCTAACTGCAGTGAAGTTTTATGTTAAAAACTTAAAGTAAACAACACATGTTAATTTATACATTTATTAATTGAATTTAAATTAAAACTACTCAAAA
>DWLS01007769.1:0-10445 GCA_018246255.1 Pachliopta kotzebuea | reverse complement strand
TTTAACTATCGCCCGGCGATCAGTTTAATAAATACATTTCCAAAAACTGAGTGTAACGTTTTATACATTTACCATACAAAATCCTTAGCTCAATCTGCTCTTTACTACTCACATTCTTCTTGTAGACTATTTATATACATACATACAAACTTAATTCTGACCTTATGTTTTTTATCCCTTTAATATTTGTCATCATCTCAAAAGATTGTAGTAATCTATTTATTTAATAATTATAATTTAGGTAATTGCTTTAGATGAGCCGATCTTTCGACTTCTAAAATGCTCATAATAGGTTTCTGTTGACTTTTGTGATATTTTTTAATTATTTTCTTATTACCACAAATTCTACATTTTATTTTGAAAAAATTAGAATATCTGTACACCAGATTTAAGGGAGCACATCATCAGTTTCATTACATCCATAATGTTACCATTGCCGCAATAATATTGGAGTCACGATTCGATCTCTTAAGATCACAGAACAGGTTTGAACTATCTTCGGAGCTGGGTCCGTCTGTGAACCAGTCGCAATAAATTAAAAAGAAAGGCTACTATATTATGAATAAAGCCTTATTAATATTATAGTAAAATGTACAACATTTAAATAAGGCACCTATATACTTGCTTTACCTATTCTACAATACCTCTTTTCAAAGTGGTCTTCCGACTTCCGCAATATCTTAAATCTTTTGTATTTTAAAACATTGAAAATAATAATAGCTTTTTTTACTTTTATACGACTAGGCAACGTGAGGAGCAAGGCTTTCACCTGATAGTAAGTGATTCGCATGCTCATTACAATTAGACGCTAGATGAGATTGTATACAGCACACCACATTGCGCTCGTCGCTGTGAAACATAAGTTAAGTTTCGACGTCCCAGTAATTTCACTAGCATACAGCACACTTTAGATCAGAACACTCTGAACTTCAATAGTACAGAAAAATATCTCTGTAAATACTCTGACTATTTTTTAATCTACTATATATCGAATGACAAAAACTTCAATTGCTTTATGACTTCAAAGTCCAAACTTGTCTTAAAAAATCAAATCTTTGTAAAAGATAACATTAAAAGTTTTTTCTCATAAATATTTGGTCGATTTTAATGATTTTTCTGTACGGAAAGATAACTCGAAATTTGTTAAAGTCATACCCTAAGAGAAGGAAAAATGGAAGATTTGTGTAATAAAGTTTATAAAAAATCTGTTTAAACTTAAAAAATTACCATTACAACGAATCTGAGGTACGCATACGAGTTTTAACGTAACCGGATAACTGACAGGCGGCCCCAAAATATATTTTATTGTGCAATAGAAATAGTTGTGCTGTTTGAACAGTTAAGTACCGTGAGAAAGAGTTCTACTGTTAAACCTCTGCCAGTAATTGTCTGTAAAAGTACCACCACAGTCCCTTTTTCGTTGCCAAATAGTATGCATACACTTCCTGCTTTAAGACTAGATATTCAAGTAGAACTACTAGGATAGAGAGACTTGACACAGTGACTCAAAGCGACTAGCTCAGTGTGATGCTGTGTACAACATCTGAAATAGCGCTTCATTCTCATTATCATCAGATCAAAAAATATAATCTAATAATAATTTCAAAGTATTGTTGTATAAACTTAAAACTGAATCAAATGGTAGCAAAGGGTAGCAGAAAGACATAAATCAAATAAATCTTTATTTAACCCTTGAATGTATGAAAAAATATAAACTAAACTACTTTTGTAATCGCTTTTATAGTTAATGTTTATAATAAAGAGATTTAGCATTTTTACTAATTCTTTTTTTAATTCATTAAATTCTTATCTTCCTGTTCTAGTTCATTGTTTATAAACATACACATCTCGTGTTTGTAGTAACAAATGCAATTGAGAAATTCTTACAAAACTAACTAACCTACTTGGTATCCCAAATAAACTTCCATCGCGGTAGAAATCAGCTGAAATGTATGTAGTTATGTGTATTTTTAATTACGTTCAATTCAGTTTACGTTACATCATTACCGCATTCCAGTTAAATTAGGGTTAGCGAACTATTGGCAAAACTGATTTTCAATGCATTTCTATGCACTGAACTCACAAAAAAGTACTAAAATATTAGCCACAGATTTGTACTCCAGGTTTTTTGACACAACTTATTCTACAGGCATCATATAGTGAGGAAACCAGAAAACAATATTAGATACCCACATATGAATTTTATATTTTGTTTAACCAACTTTGCTCTCAAATAATCTCACAATTGGTTAGGAATTGAAAATTTAAACTTATGGCTATTCACAAAATGAATAACTTGGAACATTGTATTATTTATGGATATCAAGTACCTATAGCTAGAGAAACAGGTCTCAATAATGATCAAGTGTATTGAAGAGTTAATGTAAAAAACAAATACGGTGTTTTTTATTCCGAGATTTCTGTTCTGGAGATTTTGACTTCCAAAACACACCCTGCAGTCCGCTGAAAATTTGGCAATGAAGAGTTAAAGGTGATCATGGAAGAAGAGCCATCGCAAATCATATCAGCTCGAGATATAGGTACCCTATGAAATAAAAGTCTAAAGAGAATGAAGTGTGATAAAAATAAAATTTTAATTCTTAAAGATAGTTTAGTTTACTCGGATAAGTAATTTGCTTTATTTTCTCAACGTATAGATATTTTTTTATATTATTTATTTCTCACCCGACGGTGAATACATGCCAAAAAGTATTATAAACTGATGCGAAATAAACATACCACCAATCAAACTCATCGACATGTGGCACCGGAAGCGAACCTCAGTCCCAATGTTACATGGCAAGTGGTTAGCTATTAAGCTACGGATACAGTTATATATTACATACACAGCAATAAACAACTGGAAACCCTAGCTGTCGCTGTTATTCAGCTTTCAAACATGAATATGAACGCCACAATAGAATGAACCGTCTGTTCAGCATTCACGCGACTTTAGGCATTATATAAACACAACGTTGATCACAAGTTGCCATAACACTAGACCTCAACAATTGTGAGTGATGTCGACCGCCGGCTAGTATTATTTCATACACTGTGCCCGCTCGTTGTTATGCAAAACTCTTCTAAAACTTCCATAGTTTTCAGCTGGAGGGGGGACAGCCATATAGCAACCTTTTCCGCAATAAAACAAAACTTCAGTTTCGGTAATTACTTGTTTATGCATTTTCTACAACGGCGCCAATTCTTCTATAATTGTTAGGAACAGAAATAGACGTTTTAATTATTCGATGAGAACACGAAGATGTTTACCTTATAGTAAGCATTACTGACCATAAAATTACTTGCGGTAAGATTTAGGACGTTAAATCACAGTAATTTTATTAACTACATCGCCGGAACCGGAACTGTGAAATTTGCACGCTACTATTTAACGGCTGTATAAGCGCTGATGTGGTAGAAATCTGCTAGTAAAGTCAATTGATTACTCGGCTGTTTAAATTTTATACTCAACGAAGTAGCGATACCGGCTGGTCTTTTATAGTTAGCAAAACCTCTGCTCGAAACGTAGAAGTTTTAAAGTATAAAATATTGTCATAAGACACACACACTATTACTTATGACCAACTATAACTATTACATTTATTAAAAATAAATGAAATAGTTTAAAAATCATTGTTACGGCAATAATTAGTAACAATATAATGTAATACGACATTCTAATTACAACACATTTTTATTTCCGTCGGTACTATTTAGTGTACAATTAAGAAACTTTATATGTAACACAGATTTCCAGCGAATCAAATTTAAAAAATAAATATTCAATAATTATTTCAGTGTAATGAATAATTGTAATGTAATATAATGAAAATACTGCATTAAAAAAACTCATGGAAGTTTCACGAACAAAATGTATTGATACATTGCGCGGCTATAACGTATGGATGCAATATATATAATAGGGTGTCCAGGGGATACACATTTATTATTTATGTTATTAATCATTGTAATCAATCATTAATAATCAATGATTTCATAATTCTCTCTTTATAAATAAATACTGTAACGTCCGCGAGCTGGATATCATGGTTTTTACATATAAATATAGCAAAATATAAGTACCTTTTGGACTGCCGTAGACCGATTCGGGATATCCCAATCTGCTTGACACACAATTTGTAAAAAAGTGTTGTATGAGTATTGTAAGTATGATAACTAATTTTGTATATCCAAACTGTATTTTGATTATTACGGTTTTAATGGCATAGATAAAATGACATAAAAATATTTTTTATTCTTGAATACATAAAACGTTAGAAAACATAGTTGTATAAACAATTTGTATCACGAAAATAATGATCATGTAGACGTGTACCAAAGTCTTAATTTGGATATGGATGGTAAATAGAAAAGTACTAATTTAGTAAATTCTGAAAAGGTAGTGCATTGTTAAAAGATTATTTTAATTTTCTTTGTTCAGAGATTTCGTATAGTTTCTGATATACAACATGCTTGTCACCCTAAAAACATTACGTATCTCACTTTAATTTTTTATACGGCGTCCTGAATCATAGGGGCCGATAATGGTACCGGAGCGACGTATAAAAAAATGTGAAGGTAGATCCCGAAGGCACCTTTTCTAAAAGGTAATCGCTCGAGCATGATGTTTTTTTTTAATGTTTCGTAGAAGGCATCGCCACAAAGCGCCGAGACAGCTGCCGCGGTACAGCTGGCCGTTTACCTATATTAGGTTTGTACCGGACGAGTTTGAGCATTTATGTCAGCTGGTACAGTAAAAAAAAAATATTATCATTAATTACTGCATGACGATTAGGATGACGAATGTCGTTATCCAATTACAGTAACATTAATGGAAAAACTGTACAGGTTTGTATAAAACATTTTTTATCTAAATGATCTAATAGCTAAGCTCATTTCACATGTAAAAATTTAGTCATAAATGGCGAATTGGGCTCGCTCAACCAGCCAGCTGCCAACTCCTGAATACAGCAACAGTCACACAGGTTCGAAAAAATCCAACCCCATCTTTGTGTATCGAAACCGACCCAAGACCTCCGTGTTTCTAGGCAAGTAGACATCCGCAGCGGCATTGACAAGTTTACATGTATTGTAATAATCGTTAAAGTATTTCTGGTAATAGGTAGTATCACCTGCTCTTTAATCAGTGTACGGTTAAATAAAATTTTATCAAATAAATTTTATTAAATCCTAAAGCTCCTTCAAAACATACTTGTGTAAGGAGGGAGAAGGGCAACTTAATGAAGACAATAATTTACAACCACAACTTTCACACAAAGTACATTTTACAAATAATTATTTACGAGTTCTTGTCGTAAATTGTAATTACTCTTCCGTGGGTTAGTTGTATATGTTTTTAATAATATATTTAACATAGGGGACTTATCAGTAATAATTTGCACAACTAATGTATTTTAAAAATATGAGTTAACACGACATAATAATTAGTTTTCATTTTGAAACTACGATAAGTTTGTATTTATAAAGAAATTGTTTACAAGAACATTCGTCTAGATTCAGTACCAATAATATATACCAGTTTTTTAAAATGGTTATAAGTAGTGACATTTATAACTTTTTGTCAAGTCTTTAAGAAATTCACAATGTTTGTTCATCATCATCAACCGCTAAACGTTCACTACCGGACATAAGCCTTCTCCAAAGACCTTTACTCCAATTGCTGCTAACCTGTCTGATCCAGCGGTTTCCTGGTGTTTGTTCATAATTATCAGAAATTATTTTTGTTTAAGTATACATAGCCTTCGATTCTATTTCTATCACTGAATTAACATTTAAACAATAACACTATATTTGTACAGTACTACTTATTAGTAGAAATAGGCACTCCGTTTCCTTTTGTATAGATAGTTTCTAGTTTTTATGGTTATAATAACCAATATAATACGTAAGATGTTTTCTGGCACTTTTCCATTACTATTTTGTATCGAGCCATGATTTTTCATCACTATAAATATAACACTTTAACTTCGATTTCAAACCGGCTATCGATTTAACGACTTACGCTTTAAACGAATCCATTGCAACCGAACATCCGTTACATTATTCGAATATACATAATTTATAAAACGCACACGTTAATACGAGTGCTGCTAACACTTCCGAGATTGCTTGCTACTTTTGTGGCCTCAATAACAGTTACATCACGCGACTCCCGATAAGGAGCATGGCTTGTCTAACAGTAAACAAACAAAGTATATAAAAGTGTACTTTCTTTTCATGAACTTCAAGTTAACGTATAGGAGTTCAAACATAACGACAACCTCAAAAATATAATTTATTATAATAAATGGTAACATAAGAAATGGTGCTAGACAGGCCATCGGTCTGATACGTAGATTCTGTGGAATCACGCAAAGCTCTGACGACCAACAAAAGAATTTTATTGGGTAGAAATCCCACGTAACCAGGACTTAGTCCTTGAGGGGAAATCTTCCTGTTAAACGGAAAATAAATCTCTTCAGGTTGTATATAAGGTTATTCAAACAAATAAATATATCATCATCATAAGCCGATAAACGCCTACTGTTGGACAGATCAACATAAATAAAAGTATACGGTGGTATAATAACAAGGCTCAAATTCACTCAGAAAGGAGTCGAGGGGATAGTACCGGAATTTTTCTATAACTATCTCTAGTAGAAGAATCAAGATCGTCGATTTAGCTCAAAAGATTTCTAGACTTAAGTCGTAATAAGCATTTCATGCAGACGCCTTCTATAAGTTGAAAAAACATTAAATAATTTAAAATATCTCAAAAAAGTAAGTCCAATAGAATAATAATCAAATAAAATATATATATATCAATCATAGATAACTTTTTTGTTGTAATACTACCTGTTAATTTAATATAAGTTTTAGCGGGCTCACGTGACACATGGCAACCCTGTTCACACTGGCTGAATACAGGACGTGTTGCAACTGTATTATGTTTTAAGAAAAAAATTATGTTTTTTTTTTTATAGCCGTTCGGACATTGTTGTGCAAGTTAATTTGCACCTACTCGGATCACGTTCGAGTTTGAGGCGGCGCGAGTTTCAACATCTTTACTTTAAACACGCAATCATTGCTGTGATTTAGAAAATTTGGCGCAATTAAACTTATACAATAGTCTAATTATGTTTAATTACCATTACTCTTTAAGCGACGACCAATGTGGTGCAGTGTTCATCATCTTAACTAACGCCATGTGAAGTATCACTTACCCTTAGATTAACCTTTAGCTCTTATCGTCGTTACGAGAAATTAAAAAATCTTCATTGTTTATGTAATCAGCCGTTTATTTTTTTATTTATCCTACTGACAACATACTGAGGCCTTTAAACATACACTGAAGGGAACCCAAAGAGTATAGCGGCTAATAATCACTCATAACTCTATCCTCGCATGAAAGTATGAATATAAAAATTTTCCCTTATATCACAAAAACGTGTATTAATAACATGAGTCGTGTCAATCAAGTACTGACTACATAATTAATACAGACTATTTGTATGTTGCAATCGTGTTTCCTACTTAGTGTCATTGTAAGAACATAAGTTTAAAGCCGTCACGTCCAACGCAACGGTCTCAAGGCCTGGGTCTATTGAAAAGGTATTAGCAACAGCGATGCTTATGCTGAGGAAGCATAAATTAGCTAGCAATTTGCATCTGAATGAACGGCGAAAGTACAATGTCACTGTACTTTCACGTACATGCGAACTCAGCGTTCCGACTGTTTCTAGGAAATGATCCAAGAATTATTACGTAGGTCCGTACATAATGATATTTTGTGCCGCTATTGTTCTTTATGCAAATTTAACGTTCAACTGATTTAATGGTTTCTTCTATACTTGCGAACATAAGTTCTCAATTTTAATAAAGAACTGGTTAGGAACAACCACCAGCTTAGGATCCTATTAATAATACAAATAAATATAATACCCAGCATACCACTAGAAGACTTCAAAAAAGCGAGGCTCATTCTGCGTAGATCAAACTATAAACAATAATTAAAAAGTTATAGGTACTTCGTGATGACTACAGCGTCAAAAGATTCATCAGCTCAGTTCTCCCATGATGATTGTAAATAATGATTTTTATCTGTACTACTCTTTCTTACCTGCAGCATCATTACTTTTATATTTCCTGTGCTACGCTTAAGAGAAAGAAGGAAAGGCAAAGCCAACGTTGGGGGAAGAAATATGTACAACAAAGTAGAATTATCATCATCATCAGCCGATAGAGGTGGACTGCTGTCTCTACCGATAGTGGGGGCCTTGTGGGGAGACCACGCTGGCCCAATGCGGTTCCGAAGAATTATACCGATCAAATATTGCTACTAAACTTACAATTAAGCCTTTCTTTTATTCTTTTGCTTTTGTTTTATATAAACAATTGTAGTTTTAATTTAGTAAATAAGTTTTGTACGTGTTATATACATTATCTTAATGCAATTTCTAATCTCAGGCATACTTGAAGAAATTTCGTGTCGGAATACTTAGTGCCTATACACTTAATTTCTATTTATGTACAACATATGTTGTATGTTGACTTTCATCTTTATCTCTGTGTGAATAAATAAATATTCTATTAACACAGATATATGTACTCGTAAAGTATTTGAACAAACCAATTTCTTGTAATGTTAAAGTTGCTTAGTTTTAATCGATATGAAGAAAGAGATGCCTATTTAATGAGTAACTTTTTTGTTTATAACTAAACATAATTAAAAATATTTATATTAAGGTTATATTGAAAATAAATTTCAACTCTAAACGAGAAGATAATAATTTTTCACCTGGTCATCTCCATTGAAACATTATCTTCATACATCCTTAATCTATTGTTCATGTAAGAAATGATTATGCCATCCTCGCTGTAACAGGAAAGAATGATATAGCAGATAGACTATAGTAGAAATAAACATACGACTCGAAACTACTCGGTTATAGCGCTCCACCAATGTTTGTCGGACGGCTACTAACAACATCTAACTACAAAAGCAAACCCAACTGTCCAGGAGAATGGAAACAAAGCCATAAACACATGAAACGTAAGTAAATAGAGATCCTTTAATGTACATATCGCCAGACGACGACGTTACCTGCTTGTGGCTTCACAAATGGACACCGTTAAAAGGATTTCGCCGTCGGGGGTTTCTCCATTTCCCAACAAGTCCACAGAACAATGGATTCTTTTGTTGTTACCTTTTATTTTCTACAAAATACTCTCGTTGGCTGTAATTAAGGGATTTGCTGATGCTTTAAATAGCATAGACAAAACCGATTCATTTACCAGTGGTCTAGAAGACGTAATTATTCCTCGGTTTTAGTACAACATTAATTAAAAAAAATATTAGGTACGTGCATTGAACACATAATATCTATTATTTTATTTTCAAATGAAAATAGAAAAATTATTGCAGACAGTGAATTTAAATCTAACGTTAATATAATAAATCGTATACAATTTTCTTTCATATCCACTTTCTCTTAATTTATTAAAAACTATATTACTTTGATGAACAGACTTGAATAGTATTCTAAATTGTTTACTCTTTCTTATATAAACAACATCACCAAAATCTTAACTATAAAGGAATTTCAAATTAGTTTATCGATAATAATAATTTAGCCTTTTGTTATAGCAACAACACCAAAAAAGTAGACTGTTGCCGGAAACCATTTAGTTAGGTACATCGGCTCCCATTTCTATCGAAAAACAGTAATTAGTAAACATTATTATGTTTTTATAAAGACAGTTATAGGTAGTAAAATTACTGGGGTACCGAGACATCTAATTTTGAAACTATAAGCACAATATGGTGTAGTGTTTATCGTTATAACCAGCGCCACATTTTTATCTGGCTGTATTTATATGAACGCGTTGCTTCATAGAAAAAGAAAAATAACAAAGCAATAGCAAGTAGTCATTAATTGATTATAATCTTAGAAAAGGAATATGTTAATAATGGTGCTCTCATTGATAAATAAATAGAAAGGCTGTTACTAGCTACTCTGTATTCAAATCTCAGAGGCAGTAACATTAATTGGTCTCGAGATAGAAGCCCCATATTAAATAAGTGCTTTGACCTCATCGGTGTGTACGTGCCGGTATGTAGGGTCCCCTACCAGATTTTTTTCGGGAAACAAAATATTATTCTATGTTCGATTCTCTCTACTACGTGATACGGATACTAACATTTTTTTAGCAATTTATCAATAATTTATTAAGAAATATAAGTTTAACTATATATAAACCGTACTAAACTACGTTCGTACTAAAGTACGTTCGGTAAACTACGCAATGTCTTCTCGTCCAACATTCCTCAATGCCTTAAGACAAAGGTGTACAATCAATGTGTGTTAGCAGTGATGACTTACGGCTCTGAGACGTGGTGCTTCACAAAAGACCTTTTCAGGAGGCTCAAAGTCGCTCAGCGAGCT
>DWLS01007768.1:0-10447 GCA_018246255.1 Pachliopta kotzebuea | reverse complement strand
AACATTCTATCCATAAAGTTACTATAGAAACTGCCAACAATCTCTTTATACAAAATCAATTGTCTACTGTTTGTCTCTTCATCACGCCAGAACTACTTGATCGATTTTGATGATTTTTGTCACCAAGTTATACCATCGGTTAAAAAAAGTTTTTATCATTTCAGTCGATTCAAAAACAATTATCTTCAGTTATAAAAAATAAACATTCTAACCATAGAGTTACTATAGAAACAGCTAACAGTCTCTAAATATAAAATTAAGTGTCTTCTGTTTGTCTCCTCATCACACCAGAACTACTTGATTGATTTTGATGATTTTCCTCACCAAGTTAGACCATCTGTTAAAGAAAGTTTTTATCATTTCAGTCGACTCAAAAACAATTATCTTCTTACATAAAAAATAAACATTCTAACCATAGAGTTACTATAGAAACAGCTAACAGTCTCTAAATATAAAATCAAGTGTCTTCTGTTTGTCTCCTCATCACACCAGAACTACTTGATTGATTTTGATGATTTTTTTCACAAAGCTAGACCGTCGGTTAAGGAAGGTTTTTATCATTAAACTTGATTCAAAAAAAAATTTTTTTGGAGATATAAAATAAACATTCTGTCCATAGAGTTACTATAGAAACGGCCAACAATGAAAACATAACATCTGTTGTCTTTAAACTATTTGTTATACATTTTACACGCGTCGTTACGATCTCCCACATTATTAGGACTCATCGTACCATTTGAGTTTAACAAAGTTTATGACCGTGAAAGATAACAAGTGTCCTGACAAAGTTAAAGTCAAATTCATTAATTCAAAATAGATTTTAAAGAAATGCTTTTTGAACTTCAATTAATTACAATCTATCACCGATTCGAAATATCCGTCTGTAAGAGAACAAACGGCGCAACAAACTGCAGCAATATTCCAACTTGTACTTGTTGATGTTGAGCTTGATGGCGGATAACACGCTGTTCAATCATTCAAGTAGTCATTTAGCTCATAATAACTTAATAACGTAATAACGAATCTTGTATCTATTGAATTAACGGAAACAGCGAAATATTTTTACGCACATACATAATATTGGTGTAAATACATTACCTGTAGGTACATTACCTGTTACTAAGCATACTCAGCATTTCAGAAGTGCAAATGAAAACAGATTAAGGAGCGCAAGATCTAACAATGTGTATGGGGGAAGACAAACCTGCAACACATGTTACCTGAAATTTATAATAAGTTACCGACAGATTGCAAGGAGGCTCTACAAGAAAAAATTCCTAAGAGAAAGTTAATAGATTACTTCCAAAAATAGAAATAAGTATTTGTATGTAACAAAATATGTGTATATGTATAAATAAATAATGTTTATAAATTATGATTGTAACAGTAAGATGTGCAACGCCGAGACAAACCCACACGGTTTAGCGGCGTTATAGCATTTGTTTGTAAAAAAAAGTAGTAATAAATAAATAAAAAAAATCTATTAATAAGGCACGGTTAAAACATTTATTTGATTAAAAGTCTAAAGTCTTCATGACACCTAAAGAACAAAGGCAGTACATCGATGCCTGCAGCAGAAAACGCATCAACACTTAGGCCTGACCACAAACAGAATTCCCTTTCTAGGGTTATCAATACCAACGACCAGCAAAGCGTACACTGTAGAGCTATATATATAGCTCAGCTCTTCAGTTGTCATAATAACATCCCATTCTGCACGGACGCACGCCAAAAAGGGTAAATAATAAGATGATTATTCACAACTCTCCATTCCTCATTATAGTACAGTGAGTTAACTAAACTTACAATCTGAATGTAGTCAAGTAAAGCCTAACGCTTATACTTAAAATTTGGATATTAAGTAAGCTACTTAATTGTACCGTTCACTTAATTCTGTTTATGTAAACTGATGAGATTTGATAAACTTTTTTGGTTATAATCGCATTTTATTTAATGCAGAAAATTTTTAAGAGTTTTACTAGGAACTTAGTGTTTTATTTAAAATATTTTATAGCTCCTAGTCTTAGAAAATTACCTAGGAATTAAGCAATATATAATAAGCAGCAGTCTCAGAATAATTAATCATCACCATTAGATCTAGTCCACAGCTGGGTTTCACCTATCCCACGAAAGTTTATATTAAATTAGAGTTTAAGGATTTTTCTTTTATTATAATAAAGAAAATCACATTTATTTTCCAAAAAGAAGTTACTTTCACATTTTTCAATAAAAATCTTTTTTTTTTCCAAAAAAGTGACTTACAGTTTCAAAAAAAATCACATTTCTTTTCCAAAAAAAGTTATTTTTATTGTTTCCAAAAAAAATATTTTTTTTCCAAAAAGTTACTTTTTGTTTCCAAAAGAAAATCAAATTTTTTTCCAAAAAAAAAGTCACTTTTACAGTTTCCAAAAAAAGTCAAATTTTTTTTTGAAAAAGTTACCTTTTTGTTTTTAAATTGTTATTTATATATTTAATGTCAAAATAATATCTGTTATAAGCTTTTTTAGTATAAAGCAATAACAGGCCAATACTTTGTAGAAAGCTTTGAATGGGGAATTGAACGTAGATTATTATTATGTATATCTATATATATGTATATTTATATATATAATAATATACATATCTACATAGTTTTATATTTAAACATAGCAGCTAACGATCTAGATGCGCTAAAGATATTTACACAACATACATATCGAAGATATTAAATATAGTTCAATCTTTGATCTGTATATCTTAACAATTACTCAAGTAATTGACTTATCAGCATAAATAGCTATACAAGAATGTATTAGACGGTGAATAATTAAATTAACTAATCACCAGTAAACATATTTACTACTTATTCTTCTGACACCGTAAATCGAGTGTCTCAATTAAACCATATTTTAACACAAATTTTTACTACATATTTATAACTGTATATCTTTTCGCTTCATTAGTAGCCAAATTGTCCTATTTCCTTTGTATGTTACTTATTACCAGTAAACATTGTTTACTGTAGATCAGTACAGTGCAGAGGCGACTGTTCAAGTACCTATACATTCGCTGGCCGTTTACAGGTTTTTAGTATCTCTTTCATCATCAGCCGATTGACGTCCACTGCTGGGATTAGACCTCCGCTAACAGCGACGGATTTGGCCCACGCTGACCCAAATGGGTTTAGTAAGCTAAAGCCTCATTTGGTGTCAAACTGGTAGGGTTGGTTTGGGTCCCATACATTGTTGTGCGAGATCTTTTACACCTCTAGTTCTTTACCTTTATGTAAACTCCTTTGTCAAAATACTTAAGAAATATGAAGAAACTGCAGAAGGTTTGGATGCTTTTCCTTATTAGACGAAACGAGTGAAACGTTCACTTGAAAATAAGTGATACGCTTGCCTATAACATAGCGCTGGTTAAGATGGTGTACACAACACCACATTGCGCTCGTCACGTTGAAACGAATAAGGTCAATTACCTTACTCATATCCTTTAATACATTTTCTATTCATTAACTGTAACATTAACTACATTTCATTTTTCTTAAAACAGATTTCCTTTAACACGGTTTTCGTTTTAAAATTAATTACTCTACATCAGTACGTAATTACTGTTACGCAGTAAATTATTGTTGCAACTATTATTAATGATTTCCTTTTGATTAGACGTTTCAAGAACTGAAGTGAGAAAACGTTTACTTGTTCATCATCGTCAGCTGATAAACGCCCTCTGCTGGATATAAGCATTCGCAAGGAACTTCTCTCCGATCTGTCTGCATCCATCGGATTCTTTCCTACCTTCCTACCTTCACCAGATCGTTGGTCCACTTAGTTTGCTAGTACACGGCCGCCACTCTAACACCTTACTGCCCCATCAGTCGTCAGTCCTCCAAGCAATATGCCCAGCCTATTGCCACTTAGGTTTAGCAATTCTGAGTGGTGACCAAAGTCTTCAAATGCTATTGAGGTTTTGTGAAAAACTTATAAAAGAAACGATAAAAAAACAAACATAAGAAAGAAGAAAATTATAAGATAAATAAAGCAAATGAAAGTAAATAAGAAACAACAAATAGAGAAAATGAGATAAGAAATTTTAAAATTGTAAGAATCAATAAATTTGTGGTCAAACTATAAGGAGCGAGATGAATGAAAGGAATTTATGACAAAAGAAATAAGAAGAAAGACGAAAGAAAGATTGAAGAATGAGAGAATGGATAAAGGATCGGAAGAGGATAGAAGAAGTGTTCAAAATGAAAAATTAAACCAACACCGACACAGTGCAGTAATATAATTCTTACTATAAAACTGTTCTCTTAGGTAGTAAGAAATCATAATGATTTTGAGTTCCATATAAATCATTCATAATACCTTTGTGAAGTAATTTAGTCTCACTTTAAACGTCTATAGTTCGATTCCAGGATAAAGATAATTTGCAAAAGTTGCCAGTTGCTAAGTACAATATTCTAACCCTTCACTATCTTCAGCTTAATTCTTCTTCAAGTTACGATAATAAATATAGTACCTAAGTCAAAGGCCATGTTGTACTAGTAAATACTACTCTAATTTTTTGAGCCATAATAGCTTATTTGTTTTAACGCCGATAGATGTCTACTTCTGGACATATGCCTGTCTGAATATTGGAGGATTTGGGCCATCTCCCACCCTGCTGGCCCAATGCGGGTTGGTAGGGATCCAGACCCCCTTTTTTGATTAGCAAGATACACAGCAGGTGAGTGCAGGACCTCATAAAACTTCTTCAGAAATCATGATGGTCTAGTGGTTTGAAAGCCTTCCACTCCGAAGGAGTCAGGTTCGAATCCCGCCTGCAATGATGTTTTTAATTTACGTGCAGTTAGTATAACACCTAATATCAGGTGCTTTAAACCATGTATCAAATGACGTCGCAGTAAACATTAAAAAAATCACTATTCACTTTACTAATCACCAGTTGCTAGCAATCTCATTTTATTTACGATACTTATACAATAAATAACATTATTATCATCAATGATAATATATGATTTGTTATTAGTAGATCTTGAATATCTTCCCTTCAACCCGCATTGGGCCACCGTGGTGGAAACGGCCCAAATCTCTTTATTATTGGGGGAAGCCCATGTATAGCAGTGAACGTCGATCGGCCTCTTCTAGTAGTAGATGTCTATCGACTGATTATGATGTAGTAAAGAAGAGAGTAAATATAATCAAACAATCATTTATACGAAGAGGAATTTAAAAACAAATTACTGTTAATTTACTGTTTATCAGTTTATAGTAAAATTGTGCAGTAAACAATGGAATATTTCCACTTTCACCTAACAAATTCACAAACATCATAATATGGTTAGTGAGAAAATCGCTGTTATTAAACACTCTCCTTCATTTGTCGGTGAAAGGTTAGTGAATAGATTATGAACGGATTCGAACCGGTAACCTTGAACTCTTGGACTCTGAAACGAGAGCAGCTGGTTCTATGCAACTTGGCCGTTGCAACTTGGCCCTACCGTTATGGAGTTGCCGAGGTCCAGTTTCGAGTATGACCGCGGCGCTTCCTACATTGCTCGCTTTACATGAGCTCAACTTAACACACTTAATATTGCTTAAGTGAGTCAATGATTATGTAAATCATATTAATGTTTTTACTGATGATCTAAAAAAAATTCAATCTCTAGTAAAGTCTAAATCTCATTAAGATTTTACTGGTAGATCTATCCACAAACCGTCTTATTACCACCACAGATCCTATTCCTACCGCCAAATAGTAATATACAAATTACTGTGTTCCGATATAAAAAATTCTGTTGCTAGTAACATTACTGGGGTAACGAGTATTATCATATCATGACAGCATATATTACACCATATACATTTTTGATTTAGCTTCCTCGTCTCATCGCTTCATCAAAAAAGAGAATACTATATATAAGTCACTAAGCGGTAAACAATATTACTGTATTACAATACGATGAATAATTTTAAATGAGGTTTAAAAATAACTGAAGTAATTGTTGGTAGGTCTTTATTGCCGGAGACGGTCTAGATACCACCTCAGCTCTTATTCCTACCGCCAAATAGAAATGTGCAAATTACTGTGTTCCGATATGAAAAATGATGTAGTTAGTAAATTTAGGGTAACGATAATTAATATCATATAGCGATGAGCGCAATGTGGTGCATGTTTTTTTTTTTTTGTAATCGTTCTCTTGCGTGTATTGGGTCAGGGCCTAGTTCATCTATTCCAGTTCTCGCATCCATTCAGTTTTGCTATCAATCATTCCGCTAATTTCCATCTCGCTGAGTGAAGACATTCGTCATACAAATTTTGTCGAAAAACCGCAGAGACCTGAAAGCATTCCTGTATCATACTTTGTGCTGTGGAATCCTCTTTTTGCAGTACTGTAACTTTACAACAATTCTAAAACAACTATAAACAAAACAACAACTATACAGTACAATTTAACAATTTTCAATGTTCTTTCACAGCTTGGTCTCTTACATCTAACTTATTTTTGTCCTTAGCCTATATCACAGTCATCTCTTTATTCGTCTTATCAGTCTATTTTGTCAGCGCCCTATTTTTTTCTGTGACGTCGGCTATGACCTGTCTGGCGTATTCCAAAAATATCCGATGTGGTGCATGTTACACTAACTAGCGTAGCGTAAGTAGGAGTATCATTTAAGACATAACATCTATCGTTACCCCAGTAATTTTACTGGTGAGGCTAAAAACGTACCTTATCATCAGATAAACACTTACATCTGGATATAGAGATCTACCAAATATCTCCATTTCAATCAGTACTATGCTGGATACATCCAGCGGTTTCCAGACCTTCTCCAGATCTTTGGTAAAAGTACCACCACTGTAGAAACTTACTGCTCCATAAGCCGTCAGTTCTTCAAGCAACATTCCTAGTATATTGCCAATTAAATCTAGGAATCCTTTAGGCCATAGATCTTAGTTCTTCTGCGGATCTCGGATACTTCGAGGATACAGCTTCCGCAGCATCTTCTCATCCCATCTACCATATCTCTCCGAAGGGTCTGATTATTCCAGGTTCGGCAGCAGCCGATGCCTTTAGTACAGTAGACATCTATAGGTAACTCCTTACTGTTAGGTAGACTGAATGATTTGCTACCTTAATGGTATAAATCTTAAATATCATCACAGGGTTTTTTTAATATATATATTTTTAATATATATTTTTTTGTATATATATAATTATCTTCTTTTGTATTTATATATAGAATTGTATGTATATAAACATAAGTTTTTTTGTACCATTTATATGGTAAAGAAACATACAGCCTGCTTGATGATATATAGTTACCTTAGCCTATAGACTGCAGCACCAGAGGAACCTTATCATAACCTTCTTTGAACGACTTGTGTTGTATATTTTTGTATATTTTCAGGCAGACAGAATAAAATATTTTTCTTCCTTTTTTTTTCTATATATATGTAGGTATAAGTAAGTATATTATAGTAATTTTGAGCTTCATATCTATCTTTCATACTTCACCTACTAATACATCTCCTTCCTAAGTTGACTGATAGAGAATGAATAGGAATTAATCGGACCCTAAATTTAGGTATTCAAAGAAGTTTTAGTATATATATAAAACATATTCCTTTCTAATGAAACAGATATAACACAAAAACAGCTATCTTGTAATATCAATGCCGTTAAGTTTCGTTCGGTTCGTTCTTGTTTGTGTCGGCGGTAACGTTTACCAGTAACAGATCTATTATTACGCGCTGTTACCGAAATAAAACAAGGTCGCTGTATCCACACTTGAACTTGATATAGTTTAATACCTTTCTAATCTTATCGCTAACAATAAAAATTAATCGCATGTTTTCATTGTTAATTATATAAGCATTCGATGTGGGCGAAAATAAAATCATTCACGCTTATAATATGCAGTGTATATATTCGAATGAATGGGTTTATAGTATTATAACTTATCCTTAGGAGTTCTTTCATAGTGAAGGCCACTCACTTGTGAAATGATTTGTTTATTTATTTATTTATATATACTTTTACATTACAGTTTATCTTTCAGTCTACTTTGAATGAGGTAGATACAGCGACTAAAACAAGAGTATGATAATACATATCAAAATATTATTAAATTACATAACAATACATACATATACATATATATAAACAATAGATATATAAAACAATCATAATACATGTAACATATACATATAAATAATATATTTACCACGTGATATATGAAAGTCGACATCACTTATTATTTCCATAGTCGCCAACTAATTTGACTTTTATACTTATATATATATGCACATATATAACTATATTTATATATAATTAATGTTATAATGCGTACTCTTTTAATATGTTAATTTTCTTGCTTGTCGGCTATTTATTTATGTATTTATTCATTATCTCTCCTATCCTTTTGGATTGTCTGAAAGAGATAGCTTATACCTTTAACGACGCCGTTGCCCAAACTAAGATTATAAGTAAAGTTATTTAAGTTTATTTGCTAAACAATATTATGAACAATAAAGAGTTTATCTATTATTAAACAATTAAATTGTTTATTACCAAAACGACCTCAAGTTTTATAATAAAGTATAACATTTCAATGATTTGTACCGGTACCTAAAATAAATGACTTACGTATTTTAATTCTTTGGAGTATGACGTACTTCCTATCTTTATATAATTTCTGTTCATTATTATAAGTGAATAGATACCCACTGCTGGGAATAGTCCCAGAGACCATCATAGATCGGTCTTGTTTCAGTATGATGCTGATGTGATATATGATGATGACTCTATCACAGTTTACTGGTGGTCTCTTACTACAGACTGTTTAGGTAGGTACCACCGCTGCTGATATTTCTATCGCCAAATAGTAATATACAAATATTACTGTGATGTAGTATGAAGGGTATGCTAGTGAAATTACTGGGGTAAGAAGACAAAATAAAAGGCTAAAGTTAATGAGCGCATTGCGATGCTGTACCAACTTAATCAGCGCCGCATTATTCTATCAGTTATTATCAGGTGAACGTTTTACTTATAAAAAATTACATAATGAAAGAAAACTTTTTACTGCCTCTGTTTGATTGTCAATATATAAGACTGAATATATACATTTGTAATCTGTGGCTGTACGACTCACAACCCTTTGCCCTTTATAACCGTGATCTCTCCTGTACTTGGTAGAATTACTTCTCTTACTGCTTCCTTCCTTATTATTCAGCCTATTTCTTTTTTGTAAGGAAAAAAATTATTATAAGTTACTGTTTAACAGTTAAATAAGGTATGAAACGTTCGTTTCGTAATTTTAGTAAAGCTGCGACCCCGAGGAATGGTAATGAGCTGAGTTTTTTTATAATATTTATAGCTGCTTACATCGGACAGGCGAGGCCGCGGGCCCGCACGGGGGTGAAATGAAGAAATTTCATATAATTGCAACACTAAAATAATTTTTAACCTTGACGCTGCAAAATTAATGAATTAATATACATACAGTAATAAAAATATTTTTTTTCGACAACCATTTAAAACATTTTTCATTCATCGCAATTTGAATGTTTGAATGGAAGAGAATGCTTTATTATAGCATCATGACCAGTCAATATACGTCCACTGCTGGACATAAACTCCCAACAGCAGAAAGATTTTTACCATCTCTCACCACTCTATATTACAGCAGAACACAAAGACTACTGTTTCGATTTGAATGGTGTTATACTAGTGAAATTACTAAGGTAGTGAGACAATACCGTTGCAAGCCGACGACCGTAATTTGGTGCTTTGTATAACCATGTTAATTAACACCGCGTTGTATCACTTAACATCAGGTGATTGGTGTTTTGTATTAGTTTAGTGAATAAAAAAACTTAAACTTCATAAATCAAGTAGTAATGGAGACTTCAAAGCAAGAAGCAGTAAGAAAGAATATAAGTTTGAGCTGAGATTGCGTCAAGGCAGCGGGCCATAACGCAGCGGCTCGGGCCGCTGGTGGTATTACCAAAGTCTGACAAGAACACGTGAGAAATGGCAACTGGAACGGCGCTAATTGCGGAAAAACAAACCGAGTGTTATACGATACAGCGTATCGCAATTGCGCAATGATACAGAACGATCACTACACTTTGGGCCTTATGAATAATATACGATACGATACGTCCACTGCTGGCCTCCTCCAATAGCGAAAGGATTTGGGCCATCACCCAGCACGCTGGCTAATTTGTTTCTTTGGGTTCGAAAGCCTCCTTTTGCACCATTACCAGGTGATATTAACTTGGATCCCGTAAGTAGTTATATGGAAATGTATAAGAAAGAAAGCTATATGGAACATATAAAGGAATGTATAATAATGAAACGAGAAAGAAATAAAAAAATATATAGATAGATCGTTTATTGTTCTACAAAAAACACACATACACATGGATAAACATAAGATTAAATACACAAACA
>DWLS01007767.1:0-10447 GCA_018246255.1 Pachliopta kotzebuea | reverse complement strand
AAGTTTAATGTTAAAAACTTAAAGTAAACAACACATGTTAATTTATACATTTATTAATTGAATTTAAATTAAAACTATTAAAAACTAAAATTTTGTATCTGTTATGTAAAATATATGTAACATTAAATAAACTATAAATAACATAAGCAATAAGTCAATATTTTTAGTGAGGAGGATGTATTGAGATCTACAATCGTGGACCCACATTTTCATTTTATAGACGCTTAAATTTTTTTTCGCTGACGTAGACCCCTTGCAGGTTATTATAGACCCGTAAGGGTCGATATAGATCACTGGGAATCACTGGTATATAGTAACTGCTTATCATTAGTCTTCATCTTTATCAGTCGAGACTATTACCAAATAGTCCGGGGATTTGGGCCATATCCTATCACTAGTCCAATACAGATAAGAAACCTGATCCTTGTTATTCAGCAGGTTGCATTACCAGCGATTAAAATTGATTTGGGTATTGAAAGTTGTATGGGACCTATTACGTACCTCGATCTATATATCACATTACTCAAAAACATATTTTTTACTGGCACATTACCCACACAGCGCTTTCTTAAATTATAGCGCTGAGCGGAAACGAATTAAATATAAATCTCCCTCCTCTCCCTCTCTCTTCCCCCGTTTTCCCCCGCGTCGCGAAATGAGACCAGATATTATAATATGAGCGTAATAACAAGGCTATATATTAAGCGGGTAACAACTGTAGATCATCCGTTTACGGTTTACTCACTGCCCCTTAATTTATTACCACGCGTAAGTTTTTTTTTTACCACCAAGTTGGTAAAATCAAACTGACCGTATGATGGTTATAAAGATTACAATAAGCCCATAGAAAATTGTGAAACTTTGGTCACCCACAACTCGGGATCCCGATCACATACCAACAGAACTCGGCTCTGATCTCATTTAAGCGAGATCTATCTGTATGATAATTCAGCATCAGCTCCTGCAATTTTAGTTCTCCAGATTGACAGACAGTTGTCGTTTAAATAAGAATAGTATGAATGACAAGAGAAAAATCAAGACCCTTACCCACATCACGAAGATGAACGGCATCACCTGATGGTAAGTGATACTCGCCCATAACATGATCATGATTAAGATAGTATGGTACCACATGCCGCTGGTTATCTTCAGTAATTTTTTTATATACCACTAAAACGGTTAACAGGCATACTACCTGATGGTAAGCAGAAGCACCGCTGGAAAGACTAGGAACAAACTTATCAGTCCATTTAAAGGATTCCATACCTGGGATACATCAGAGAGTTCATTCCATAATTTGATGATGTAAATTAATAAGTCTCGTTACCACAGTATTTTACTACAGCAACCTTCAAAACGAAAGAAAGAGAATTTCTTTACAATCTAATCATAAGTCAAACAAGTTGTAACTTAATTAACTTATTGTAAGTAAAGTTTTGAGTTTTAACCAATACCATTATTGATCGGTTAAGATCTATAATAAATCATTTGATAGATCTCTATGAAGTTGTAAAGGGAATTGGGTTCAATACAACAGCTCACGGGACTCAAACGAAACCCCAGCTTCTTACGAACTCTCATTGGGCCAGTGAGGTGTGAGGCACAAATCTTCTTACTAATAGACCCTTAAGTCCAACTGTAGACGTTTATCGGCTGGTGTTATAGAAAATCAACTCTATATTACATTATGAAGTTCAACTACAATGTCATCTAAACATCGTATAATACGACAAAATTAAAGGACAACCTAACAACAAGCAGCTCATTGAAATGTACAACCTTCACAAATTATAGGTTATTACTAAATATTTGTATAAGCATGTTCGCGTGTAAATGTTAACTATTTGTTTTTTATGTATGTCATTAAACAGGATGTTCAATTTTAGAAAACGATATTTATTATTAAAGATATTTATTTAAATAACTTACTGTGAATAAATAATATTGAAAAGTATGAAAATGCTGGAGCAAACACACATAAGATATATCTCACAAGATTTCTAATGTCTTTCTTCTATATTGACATCACTCTTGAAAGAGTGGTCATGATCTTTAGGTGTGTGATAATGTCCTTAGCTGTGTAAAAACGAAATTTATTAATAACTTTACCATCAAATAGTAAACATACTAACAGTCTTCGGCTAGCGTATTACTGTTCTTCTGTATAGTCTAGTTGTGATGATCAAGTAGTTACAATAACAGACGCTTTCACTTCATCACTTCTTTACTTACTATTAAGAAGACATAAAAAAAATTGTAGTTAAGTCTATTAACAAAAATTTTTTTTAAGAAGCAACCAGATGATAGATCACCTTATAGTAGGAAATGGGAAATGATCTTAAAAAGAGTTCTCATTATGTTAATATGAAAACAAAATTATATAACACAATAAATGATACTTTATCAGTCGGTTCCATGTCCACTGCTGGACATAGGCTTTACACAATAGTGAAGAGATTTGGGTCGTATCCCACTATACTGGCCTAATGCAGGTAAGTCCCTACTAACAGGTGCCTTAGTTGATTATTACTAGAAACTGCAGATAGGTAAAGTTGATTTAGTTCCCGTGTGTTATGTGGGATCTCTTAAACCTCACACTTACTAAAATAAGTATACACTTCTGTGCAACTTCAGCACTTAATAAGTCGCTTTATAACAAACTTTCGGCTTAGAACAACCCGTATATAGTCAAGCTTGTTAGTGTATAGAAAAACCTGTTAAATACTAAACCATATTTGCTAATGATTACACCAAAACCTTGACTAAGTTGTTGACCATTAACTAATAGTTTTAACCTGTGCTAACTTAAACTGATTTGAGTTAAATAAGTTAAATATATTTATCGTTTTAATCAGTCATATTTGAGTTGTTAATAGATCTTTGTAAGGAAACAAAGTACTATATTATTTTCAGTATAGTTTGTAGTTATCATACTTGTAGAATGATATATTAAATCATCATCATCATCAGCTGATTTTCGTCCACAGTTGGACATAAGCTTTCACTAATAAAGAAGGGATTTAGGCAGTCTCATATAACTCTGACCCAATTCTAGTTAGTAGGGAGTCAGAGCTTCAGAGGAAGCAGTGAGATATTTTACAGGACCCCTTAAACCTTTTATATTATATATAAAATTAGTAGTGAAATTACTGGGGTAATGAGATTTAATTGAGACCTTGAGACGTAATCTCATTGTGACAAGGTCCATGTATTCTTACATCGACCCACAATGACGTTGTCACTATAGTAAGATAGAAATCTTACTAACAGGTGAATGCTTTACTTATCTCGTCCAATTATATATATATGTTAACGGAAATGTATGTAATTCCTAAAATCGATTGATTTTATATAAGAATAAATATAAGTTGATTTTGTGATACGTTAAAAGGTAACAGATAGTTGATTTTAGAAGTTTTAATTAGTAAGATAATATAAACATATTATTAACAACGTGTTTCATTACAGAAAGCATTTACTTTATACATTTCCTAATACAATATTGGAATTATATACAATTCCGAGGAAATTTATACATTTTCATACGATATCTATGCATTAAATAGTTTTTCAAACAATATTTTATACATTTCCTAAATAGTATCCGAATTGTACACATTTGTATACAATCACTGATTACATACATTTCCGGTAACATATATATATATAAATTATGAACTTTTTCTATATATAACAATGTATTCTTTAACATATTATAAAGCTCTGCAGCTTGTATGTGTAAATATCCATACGTTATCATCTAGAGATCTTTACTATAAAGTTTCGACTTTCTATTTTATAAACTATATAAAATAACTATAAAAAAAATCACTGAATGCCTTCTGTCTATTCGTCGGTACAGCTTTAATGAAGTTTTTAGGCTAATACATCATTTAATAATCCATCCATCACGATTTGAATGTAGCCGTCCGATACTCCGCCTTGATTAGGCCCCCAAGGCCGTAACTATTATATACAGCTTAATGAATATAATGTACAGACAGCAAATTAATTAAAAAAAAAAAACACGCTTTTTATTAAATTATTCATAACCTTTTTTATTCTTCGTGGTGAAGAAAGTTTACTACATACTTTCGCATTAAACCTGAATAGAACCTTACCTAATAGTTTCATACGTATAGTGCTCATGATATGTAATAAGAAGTAATGATAGGAATAACTTGATTAAAATTCCTATAAAAAAAAGATAGTACACCTAAAATTAGTGTCCAATAGACTTAATGCCTATGGCATAATCTACTAGTTAACCTAGGAGGTGGGAGATGAGGTAGGTGAAGTGTAAAAGTTGGATTTAGAGTATGAACGAAATTCGTTAGTAACTATATATCACCTCAGTTGCGTGATTAGATTTCTTTCTTATCATCATCATCAGCCGATAGAAGGACTGCTGGAGACAAGCCTCCTCTAATGATTGGCTGATTTGGACCAATGTGATATCTCCTGCATCTAAAGATCCCCTGAGCACTTCACCAGATCGGTCTTCTTACTCTGCTCGTCATTACATAGTCTCCATTTAAAGATATTCATGCGCTCCGCTTGTTCCATTGATCGTATATCTTTCATCATCATCAGCTGATAGATGTCCACTGCTGGAGATAGGCCTCCTCCAATGATTGGCTGATTTGGGCCATTTTCCACTACTCTGATCCAATACGGATACGCAGCCAGAGCCTAGTTAGTTGATTAGCAGACTTCACCATGAGCAGGGCTTGGTCTCGTGAGGTGTTGTATGGGACCCAATACACCCCTTACTATACAATTTACCTGATAGTAGTTTGGCATCTGCTTTCGATATGATTGATGTTACATACTGTGAGAATTACCGTGTTCCGGTTTGAAAGGTGCATTAGTAATATTACTGGAGTAACGAGACTTAATATCTTACATGTCAAAGCGACAGGTTCAAAGTAAGAGCAAGCGTATGACTTACCATCAGGTGAAAGCTTCGCTCATCTCATTGACTAGTCAAATAAAAATTACTTGAAAGTAGTACTTTACTAATGGTAGATCACATGTAAATATTATGTTCCAGTTTGAAGGGTAATTACTGCGGTGACGAGACTTAACGCGTTTCAATGCGAGTATAATATAGCTCTGTATAGATAACGCTTCTGCAAGTTGTTTCTCCTGGTCACATAAAAAAAACTTTACCATAAACTTGGTAAGTTGAACGGGATTGATTCTGGTATCAAGTGAGTGACGTCATTAAATACTTAATTATCGCTTAATTACAATTGATGACGAAAAAACAGACAATGAACACATTCAACTGGCCCAAGATGTGGAGCTGAATTAAAACTACCAGATTCCGTACATGGAGTGTAATTAAGGACAGATTTCAACATTTGCTTTCGAGTTAAATTTAATGCTTAATTCATTACGTTTTTTTTTATGTAATTACCGAATGCGTTCAGCTGATGTTGGAGCTCTTACTTTCTACCATATACAACCAGAAATTATATATCGACAGACAGTACGGCATCGGCGGATATGTTCATTGAACACAACCTCAAATCGTATGTGAGATTTCATCTCGCTGTGTATATGCTGCTTATGTACCATATAAAAAACAAAAACCAATATCGGAATGTTAATTGTAATATGTTTTATATGACGAAATTCAACTAGCAAAGCGTTCACCTAATAGTAAGTGATACAGTTGCCCATAACAAGGTTAACACACTGCCTTAGAAATAATGGAAAGCGAAACCTGGGAACCTATTTAAGGCAAATTTTGATTAAGTTTATAAGAATATTTAAAAATATATATGAATGTAAATAGTTATTACTATTATTTTAATAAGTAAGTTAACTATAATGTCAGTGATTGCGTAAAACAACAATCGCTTTAAACACTGCTGGCTTACTGACTGATAGAAGATGAACGTGCAACTCGGATCCGAGTGGTCGGCATTGAATGTGTTAAAATGGTTCAAACTTTTTATAAAACTAAAATGGTAAATTATGTCCAGCTTGATGGTAAGCAGTTACCGTAGCCAGTAGACCAGCAGCACCAGAAACACCACAGGAAATACTCGGAAGAATCTTCACACGCCTTTTGAAGGACTCCAATCTGTAGCTCCTTGGAATACATCAGCAGATAGTTCATTCGATAATTTGATGACGTAAAATATTAAGTCTCGTTACCGCAGTAATTTCACCTGCAAATCTTACTTCTCTTGCTTATTTCAAATCCAAGTTGCACTTCAATCTTCTGAACATAGTTTCATATTGTAATGATTTTAAAAATTATTAAACCAACATGTAAAATAATATGAGTTTTTGTATGTTTATTTAACAGTATCAATTATAAAAAGATGTTCACTTGACGTGTAGTCGATATATGAAATATTTGTACAATATTATCTAAGAATTGTTATTGTTGAATCTCTCTTATTTTAATACTACATATATCATTAATTTAATCAATCCAAGATACGTATAGTAATAAATGTATTTGAACTATTATGATTCCACTGATATTATTGTCAAATTGAATCGATATGCTAAAGATTTACATGTGTAATATGATTGTAAATGTTAATAATAATTTTAATAGACTTAATGTTAAACTTACTGTTCTATAGATTTGTAAGTTGATTTATTTAAAAGGAATTGAGTTCTGTATGAAACGTGTCTTACTATAGTTAGTGTGTATACAAGAGGTGAACAAGAGACGGAGGAAACATTACGATTGCTGTACAAATCTAAGTGTAAGTGCTGTAACTCTGAACGAATATATATTGTCTAACTGAAGTTGAGTGGTTTAATTTCTTTACAATATTAATTTGACTATTTTTCATATATAAATATTGACCTAAATATTCAAAACAAATGTAGTCTTGAACAAAAATGTACAACTGACGGTTTTATAATTCATAATGAAGTCTCTTCCAGACAACATACTGATAAAACAGAAAGAGAAATAAAATAATCGAAACAAAAGTATAGCGTATTTATTTATATGTTATATAAATTTACTATAAACATTTCTATATCTCTATTTATTTATATATAATGTCTTACTGTGTAGCCTTTAAGAGATCACTTACCCATATATAGATTATAAGTAAGGTTGAGAAGAACAAAAAAGCGTGAACAGGCATTTGATAGATTAACGCTTAACCTTTTTGGCGTAGAACTCAGCGAGCTAAAAAGTATATATATGTAATATAAGGTAGAGAAGAGAGATGAGGGAAGAGGATTTGGGGAAGGAGGAAGAGGTGGGAAGAGAAAGGGGAGATGATAAAATAGATACTTATATATATAAACTGTACCTTAACCTAATTCCGTAATCGGAGTACGAAAAACGAGTCACGGTTGTTTTACCACCACAGACCACATCATCACTTAATACCAGGTGAGATTGCGGTTAAGCGTTAACCTGATAAACAAAAAATAATTCACTGTGACTTAATGTGAGTAGTAAAGAGATTATATATCTTTATAATGAACTGCGGGAACGGTAAATACGAACCAGGTTCGAGTTCTCTTCCATATAAGGATATATTATTACAGTATAGATCAATGCAATTCGCCGTTCTAAGCTGAGGACATTACGCATTTATAAGTGAATGTGTTAGTGTAATTGGTCCATTGAAACAAAGCGTCGCTGTGCTCCTTAAAACGGCAACTTAAATGTCGGACAATGGACTTATTCACTTTAGTTACTTAATCGCTACGAAAGTGAACGTCGGACTATTTTAAGCACGACCTACATCAGTGATTCCCAAAGTGGTCTATATCGACCCCTACGGGTCTATGACAACCTGCAAAGGTATACATCAGAGAAAAAAAAATTAGGGGCTCCATGAAATGAAAATGGAGGTCCACGATAGTGGATATCAACACATCCTTCTCACTAAAAATATTGACTTATTGCTTATGTTACGTATATTTTACATAACAGATACAAAATTTTATTTTGAGTAGTTTTAATTTAAATTCAATTAATGAATGTATAAATTAACATGTGTTGTTTAAGTTTTTAACACTTAACTTCACTACAGTTAGAAATTTACAGGAGATCAATATCAGGTAAGTAGGGGTCTACACAACATGGAAAAACATACCAAGGGGTCTACGACACAAAAAAGTTTGGAGAACTCTGTTCTATATTAAGCTTAATATATTTTTTTAGTTACTTACCCCCTTTTTGCTACAGATCGTGTTCCTACCGCAGCTTCTCTTCCTACTGACACAGTAATATGCTAATATTACTGTGTATTAAAGGGTGTTATATGCTAGTGAAATTACTGTGGTAACAAGACTTAACTGACGTCTCAACACAAGTTTCATGCTGTATACCATCTTAACCAACATTATGGTCAATCGTATCACATACCATAATGTGAACGCATCACTCGTGTCATATTTAAAAAAAAAAAAACTATAGACGTATATAGATTACCGTATCAGTTACACCATCGACCACCTGACTAGTTAACCTACCATATAAGTACCTGAAAACGTATTGAACACTTCCTTTTAAGTGTTAATAGCTGTCATAAAGAGACAGTTAAGATACATATGAGGACTAGTTAATACGTTATAGGTTATTAAAGAAGATACGTTTAACTATTTTTCTAATTATTCTTACTATAATATTTAATCAGCTGATTAACGTCCGCAGTTGGACATTACCTTCCTCCAGTAGTGGGCGAATTTTGGGCTATCTCCCACATTAGCCCTGGCTTTTTTATTAGCGTTTCTCTCTCTGATAAGGGTAAGGACTTTGATTCTCTATCATTTGTTCTACTTTTAACTTTATCTACTATCTCCATCGTCATGTCCATACTTTACTGTCTTCCAGTTTGAATGGTGTAAGCTAGTAAACTTACTGGGGTAACGATACAACAACAAATGTCTCAAAGCGATGAGCATAAATAGGATATATGATAACATACTAATATAGGTTAAACCCTTCTAAATACGATTAACTAAAATAGCAGTTACAATAACTGCTATAAGCTATAACGATACAGCTATAGCTGGTTGATGTTGTAATGAGACCATTTGCGTTTGGTAGAAAGGATAACGGTATGAGCCAGTCTCCTGAGTAGACCTTGCGAAACCACCAGGCCGAGCTGGTGGGGACGGTGAGCGGCGTTTGAGATCTGATGGTCGATTAGTCGACTTTCACTCATCACTAAACTGTTATGAATGTATTAAAACAGTGGTTCCCAATATGGTCTATGACAACCTGCAGTAAGTCTACGTCAGCGAAAAAAAAATCTGGGGCTCCATGAAATGAAAATGTGGATCCACGATAGTGGATCTCAACATATACATAGTACCTATTTACTTACATCATACTATCTTATAATATCAAAACATATACATTATTTATAAAAGTATATATGAAGTAAAAAATTTATTATATATGTTTATAAAATTGTGTAAGTTGTAGTATGTTGGTATTCGCTTTGTGGTCGCAATACATTTTGAACTTGTAAAAACTTGAGAATCGCAGTCTCAGAGCTTCGCTAACTTGCACTGACTTGTTCAATTCGTCACTCTATAAATACGTTTATAGAGTTTTAATTTAAATTAAATTATTGAATGTATAAATTAACAATAGTTTTTACTTTAAATTTTTAAAACTAAACTTCACTGCAGTTAGAAATTTATAGGAAATCAATATCAAGTAAGTAGAGGAAACATGGCAAGGGGTCTACGACACAAAAGAGTTTGGGGAACTATATATTAGAATTATGTTTAAGTACAATCATTATTGAAAAGGCTTCCTTATAGGCAATGCGTTCACCTGATGATAAGTGTTACATCATCAGGCACAAGCCCACAGCTGGACATAGCTTCCAATAATGAAAGGATTGGATCAATCTTCCACGCTGTATATACATTGGTTAGGAGCTAAAGCTTTGTTTGTTGATTATCAGCTGCAGCTTACTAATTAATTGTTTAGTGGATTAAATCCTCCCACTATTGGGGGTCTATGTCCAGCAGTGGACCTTAGCTGATGATGAAGATCAATTCTCATACAATCATTTTAAGAAATTCTAACATTTTTAACTTAAATTACTAGAACCAAAGTCTTCTAAATAATCGTACTTAACTATCCAAAACTTTACTATCGTATAGTATAGTAAATAAAAATAGTATATATTAAATAAGAGCCCGACTGTACTTTGTACTTGAAAGCACCGTTTCAATGTTATAAAGCGAAATGATATGAGAACTGCTTAAAATGCAGCTCGATGAATTCATCTGATGATGGAGACAGTTTCTCAATCACCAGGTGATCGCTGGTGAAAGTGGTGATGAGTCCACGCTCTAACTTAATCACTTAACGATGCTTCATAAAAGCTTATAGTAACATACAATATCATAGTAAACATTACTGTGTTAATTTATTTGACGCTATGAAACCAGTAATGAGTTCACTTGATCGTGAGTGATTTACTTT
>DWLS01007766.1:0-10448 GCA_018246255.1 Pachliopta kotzebuea | reverse complement strand
AGGTTTACTTTATGAGACTGTATAAAGGAATTATTGTATAAATCTGTATGTACATTAAAAATTATATATTAGCACGTATATAAGAAAAATACAAGGGTATGAATGCATGAAAAGTATGAACTATTTTTATATCATGCTCTTATTTATTTATCATGAGCAATATCCGAACCGATACACCACAAAAAGTCATATAACCTTTCACACAGGAATATACAGATCTTAAGATCAACCTGAATATTTTATGTATAGATAAACGCTGTCTGTAACGCTGTTTCTCTTACTGTCAATATTGCGATATATCTTTATCGGATACATATAGTTGTACAGATGTTGGACAACTTCCGGTTTGTCGGTCAGAACCGGAAGTACAAAAAAAAATTTTTTTTGCACGAGGAACACTTACTACAGTAAATATATCAAAAAAACCATTAAGGTTATTGGTGACTTTTGGTCTCACTTCCAGTTGGTCCGGAACTGGATATAGTTGAGGACCATCTCCGTACCCACCTCAATATTATTGCCAAGTTTCATTTTGGTCGGCCTTACTGTTAGTAAGGGCGCGATCACAATGAAATTCAGACACACACAACTTAATTAAACCATAGTCAATACAAAATTGATAATAAGACAATTGATTAACTGCTATCCTACGCCATGCATTTTAGATGACCTTTGGATTTAATACGATCTTACTTCACAATTAATAAAAAAAGAATAATTCCTGTATTATAATGATAGAATAAATCTATGCCATTGATGGTGTCAATGAGCTCATTTGTCTAAAACTACGACCTGCAAGATCCTCTTCATCAGTTTGAAGAATTCGATAATCCCTCTTTTAAACCAATTGTTTATATTGCTATTGCTTCTTCCATTCTTTCTAAATATTTTTTTTAATATATATGCTTTTTATAATATGAGAACTATCCGTAAAGGTAGTAGGTTATTGCCGGGGTATGACTCACGTCGCGTTTTCATCTCGTCCGATGACGTCACAGCCGGTCCCCTTCCAAAACCCCACTCGATATTGCCTCAGCAGTAAGAAGCTCGACTTCAAATGAAATTCCATATTGAAGTACTGCTCCATATAACACTGTTCCAACATCTTTTGCTCCAATACCTTATCATTAAGTCGCGATACCCTAGTGATTTAAACACCGGCTTTAAACTCTGTAGCTGCCGGGTTCGAATCCGAACTGATTAATGAATTGTTTAATTTATATGCAGCTAGTATAACAACAACTAATATCACGTGCTTTAAGATATGTATCAAATCGCGATGGATATATGTAAACATAAAAGAAAATACCTTATCATTGTGCGTGCAAACAGAAAAAAAAAGATTACAAATCTAGATTAAAACTTTCTTCCAAGAAACCTTATATTCCAATAATCTTTCTAGCTACAGCTCTATTCAAAAGAGTAAAGAGTAGAAAGACCGTCAAGGTAAGTACCGCCGCAGCTCCTTTTTCTACTGCCAAATACTAATGTGTAGACATTACTGTGTTCCAGTTTGAAGGGTGCTGTGTGCTAGTGAAATTACTGTGGTAACGAGACACATTATGTTTCGCGATGAATGTAAGTTGCTGTGTATACGATCTTAGCTAGCGTTATTATGGGCAAGCGTGTCACTTACCATCACTCTCGTCGGCTCGTAGAATAAAAAAAAGCTGCAGTCAGAAAAAGTTATGTATGAATCCGTTTCAACGCTTCTTTTTTATCAGTCGGTTATAGATATAAAGTACTAGCATTTAGAAGCATCTTCCGGCAGCTGATCGCGGCCAAGTCGAAGTTAAAGGATCCGTTCCGTAACGTCGCCCGGGGGGATTGTTTCGTTTCTGATTCGGTAATTCGCTTCCGATATTTATCGTTACGACTACGCATAAGGGATTACTGGAACGAGGAAAAACTCTACTACTTGTTACGAGTAACTAATTACGCAATCCTTAACCCCGGCCCTTCGCTTTAACATAAATTTATGCATTGGATTGAACGGTTCCTTATTTCCACCGCACATTTATATTAATACGTTACAATTGTAGTTTGTTTCTGTTTTTTTAGTGATATCTTCAATCAGGGGGGTGGGAGCAATAGCTTATGGTATCTAAGCAAACTTTACCAACTCATAGTGCAGAATCAAGAAACAAGACTGGCTCACCACCAACTCGCACTTAGCCAGTGTAATTGGGAGACGGCCCAAACTCTTTCAACTATTAGATGAGGTTTATGTCCAACAGTGAACGTCTACTGGCTAATCATGAATCTACAATCGTAAATGAGAACCAATAATTTCTGATGATTGACGATTACATTCGCCGGGTGCTATTGAGTATCTACCAAAAGGTAATGACTGAAACAATACATCTAAATAAAACAAAGTGACGATAATAGAACAAAGGAAGTAAAGAGGAGAAATAAAAAAGTAAAGTAAGGAGGAAAAGTAATGGAATGATGGTAGGATCTAGGTAGACGGCTGTGGCCTAACTCGAAGAGCACGATGTAAGAATAATAAAGGAATATACAGTAAAAGATAAAAAGTGGAAAGGAAAGAAAGATTGAAATATGGAAAAATGGACTAGGGTAAAAAGTACAGAAGAAAAGTTAAAGATAAAAAGGAAATTTGTAACACAGGCCATAGCCCACACTGGGAATAAAATTATTTTTATTTATTTATTATATTCTATATATATAGAAGCATTTTTTATATACATAGAAACTATAGATGAAGGCTTAACAAAGCTTCCAGCTACTAAAATACCCATAATGCCGAATAGGAATCACAGTAAGCACCAGCATTCTCGTCAACATCATCCAGCTAAAGCTTAATATTAGTAAACGTGTGACCACGATCTTCATGCTGGTACATAGTAAAATTTGCACGTGGTAACTACCAAGACAATTTCCGCCGAGACAGACGTAGTAAGGAAAGTATAAAAGAATAAAACGCAATTTTCCCCCTTAACAAAACTTTTGAGGAAAATTGAACGGAGTATGAGACACCAAAATGTCTTGAGCCGCACGATATTGATTACTAGCGCGCAGTAAGAACAAATCATTCTGAACAGTATCTCTAGGGGGAGTTCAATTAACGCTGGTCAACAACCACAAACGAATACATTGAGAGGAACTGCCAAGGTCGGCGTTCAAGGTTATATTTTGTCTATGCACTAACTTGAACAAGTAACGAGACGAGTACGTCATTCACCTAATTGTAAGTGATACGCTTGCCCATAACATAGCGCTGGTTGAGATGATATACACAGCACCACATTGCGCTGGTCGCTTTGAAATGTAAGGTGTTACTCGTTACCCCAGTAATTTTATTAGTACACAGTACCCTTTAAACTGGAACATAGTATTATTTCTCGGTAGAAATAGGAGCTGCGGTGGTACCTACCTAGACGGTCGGTATTAATGAAAACCTAGCCGTAGGAAATCCTGGACAGTGGGAAGTATGGCCAAAAGATACTAGGGATAACAAGCTCGAATCCGGTTTTACTTAGCTTGATGATATATAGAATAGTTGGGGTAAGGCCTTTTGCGACCTTCATCAGATCTTAGGTACAACTTAAGAGAGAGGGGCCGCTGATAGCAAAATTACTTACAAAATGATTTCAACACCAAAGTTTACAAAGTAAATATTTCCAAAGTCGTCATCAATACACAGATCGTCATAATCACTAAAGTACTCCATAAACATTCAATTTGACGATAGATAATGTAAACTGAAGTGTCAGCTGTTTACTACTTATTGATCAGATAATTAATAAGTAATTAACAGTTTACAGTCGTGTCAACATCCAATCGAAGAGTTAAAGATTTCCTCAGTATATACAATCAGTTTGTTATGTTGAATGAGCGGCTAACGAGATGAGGAATGATGGCTATTGTCCATGACAGCTCCTTAGCAAAGTATTAGAGATAGTCTTAAGCTTTTTTCTAGATTCTTAAATAATCTAGATCCTAACGTAGTGACCTATTTGAAGCTTACTAAACTTTTTAAAAGAGTTTTGTAATCTTAGATTTACATTAAATATTTGCTTGTAAATTACTCAGGAATAAGTTTCCTAAAACATGATCGCCTGACATTAAGAAATATCATCAGTTTGGAATCGTGGCAACGGACGCCACATCCCGCTAGTCCTGTAGTCTCGGGCTATCAAGAATAGGAGTAAGGTAAGCCCTGGCTGTAGTAGAAGGAGACTGAAAGGGTCTACGAGTTCGAGTGCTTTGAAGGGGGCCCTCACTATGCATAGAGTGAGCCCGGGGCGGACAAGTACGAAGTGGTCTCGTATTTTGTCGCAGCATACTGTTTATGCTGGGGAGGACAACAATTCTCCCACAGATGTGCTTAGCGGTGCAGGGAGGCACCGGTGAGTTGGTTGGTGGCCTTCCGTATTGCACTGAGGATGACCACTGAGGGTTTTAGAAGATATAAATCCCACATAACCCTGACTTCCTCTCAGAAGCAGGGCATCTTTTGAACATTTCCCCTGTGACAAAAAACGGACAAACTTCAGTTAAGTTTTAGGTATACATATACAAAAGAGATACTCCTAATTGCTGTTTATAATTACTATATCCAGGTAATCAAGCAAGTACTAGACTAGAGAGGCGAGTATCATTCCATAATCTTCATCAGGATGTTGAATTTTCAACAGGTGTATCTCGTACTCGTATCTTTGCCCCAAGTAAATAACAACGTGATATTTTCTCTACTTTTCCCGTCAACAACTGCTCAGATGAATGTAGATAAGTGAGGTCATAATATTCGTCTACTCTTTTAGTCCTAATTTTTACCTAAATGTGATAGTGATGATGAAGAAGGAAGACTAAATTTTTAAATTGTTCCAATGACGAATGAAATTCATTATAATCAGCATCTAATTGCATATGTGTCTACTCGTCATCAAACATCGCTAAGTCTGTATGGCATATTTTGACTGTTTCTCCTTCATCATAATGAGGTGCTAGCAAATGTGCAAATTTTTTTATCTGGGCTTAGTTCTTACACTTCCGTTTTGTCTTTCATTCCGTTTTGTTAACATTCATCGCGCTCTATGATGAAGACGATCAGGTTTTTACGACAGGGTTTTATAAAGTCTTCAAATCATCTGAAAATCGTGACATGAAAGGTTGGTAAGAAAAGTATACATGTTCCATACACCCAGTCGGAGTCAGGTTCGAGGATGTGAATCATTAAACCGGTACTAACAAAGCGATAGCCCCATGTGGTGCGGCCAGAGTGGGGCCCGTGCCACCAGAAACGAATATTGATCTATTTTTATAATATTTCCAGCCGTTTTCTGTAACGTAAAGTGGCGGCGAGGTCTGCTCTGTACACGTCTTAAGAGGAATATCTACCTGATTTAGAGAGAGCATTTTTTTTAATATTAAGCTATAGCAGAGAACTTACACAGCTAACTTACAGCTTCGAAAAATGTGTATAGCGACGGATATAGGTCCACTGCTGGACATAGACCTCCCGCATTGGTGGGGAAGATTTGGACGGTCTCCCACCACACTGCACTGCCCAATGAGAATTAATGAGGAGCCAGAGCCTCGTTCGTAGATTAGCAATGTGCACTGTGTGTAGGTGAGATGTTTTTTTTATTTTACGTGGAGAAAATGCCTTTGCGGGGCAGACCGATTATGTCGGACTTGAACCGAGTAAAACCATCATGATATTCCTCCTCGTCGCTCGTTATTCTTCCGCATCGGAACACACAGCCCACCCTACACAGTTTTTCGTCGTATGGGCAACAGGTTCCCTCGAACTGATCACCCAAATGCCATAGGCCACCAGAGCTCTTCCGGCTCTCTGATGCGGGTCTGGTGTTTGGCTCCGCCGCCAACCATTGCGTGGCCGCGGAAGACAGGAAGAGCGACCGGCGTTACACCGGCACTCCCCCTTCCCCGCGGCCCACTGGCCACTTCGATCAAGCTCAAGCTCAAGCCTGGAGTGGCCACTGTGGCCGACCTTACTCCTCGTGCCAGCCGGTAGGTTCCTCTTCGCTTCACAGTGGTTGACGAGACCACAATAACTGGAGCCCCTCTGCCTCGACAAGGCGGGAACGAATTCGGAGGGGAGCAGGTAAAGTTAGCTTGGGTTCGCTGAGTTGTTGTATGGTATCCATTACACCCCTTTATAGTGACAGTATAAAAAATATAAACATATCGAGAACTTCCTCTTAAAAATAAAACTAAAAATAGGGGCGTTTGATCGTCAGCAGACTGCGCACGCGCCGGTTGCGTATCGATCGATTGATTTACATTGAGCTTGATCTTATAAACCCACCAAAGGAAACTCTACCTTATAGCTAACGATTTAAAGTCGACTTTTGAACGAAGCATTTTTTAATTTCAAGCAACTTCACGCTGGAAAAAAACATCTTATCTTTTACGCTGCTCGATGATTATATATATTTTTTCAGTATGTAAATTTAGACAATAGTTAAGTTGCTACTGCATAACTAACTCTAAGTATAATAGAGTCGTAATTCTGATCATATTTTTTTCGTCGAAGCAACTACACGATGTGATGCGTCTATCTGATGGTAAGTGACACGTTTTCTCATAACAAAGTGCTAGTTAAGGTGGTATACACAGCACCTTACGTTCGTCGCGAAACATTAGGTGTTAAGTATCGTTACCTCAGTTATTTCCCTAGCATACAGCACCATTCAAACCGGAACACGGTAATATTCGCACAGTACTGTTTAGCGGCTGCAATAGGAGCTACGGTGGTACCTACCTTCTTTACATTGATGATTTGTTTTACAATCGTTCCCCTTCGTATTGGGATCAATAACGTTCAATTTGCGTTTTTTACTTTACTCTCTTTCTATTACTTTGTATCCTTTCCCTACTTTCTCACTTTCATTATTTCTATTATCTTTATAATGTTTATATCCTCGCGTTTTGATACATGTCTTAAAGCACGTGGTATTAGTTGTTATACTAACTGCACAAATATTGTTAATTTCATTGCTTGACACCGGATTAAAACCCGGTAACTTTGGAGTGGAAGGCCAGCGTTCAAACCACTAGGCTATCACGATTTCTCTGTTAAAACGTTAGGTTGTGCGAGTGTGTTCAAAATAGCTTCTAGATCGGGTTTAATGAACCTAGAACGGGCGTAGGTCGTGATCCAGACCGGGCAGAACCCTGGCTGTACCTGTAAAGCTATTGCTTGTTCGAACAGCGTACTCTACTATTTCTATTATAATTCCTAGTAATATGATATTAAATTAAAGGACACTTTACAATTTTCATAATAAACCAAAAATAAGCATACTTATTAATACTTTTACAAATAATAGCAAATTTTGGGAGTTAAAAGACCGACCCTTAACTTGTCTCCTTCACAAGGGTAAGTTCATATGAAGCTTAACCTATCAATTATATTGCTACCCTCGTCATATTTCGAAGGTAAGAACTTTGATAAATATAATATATCTTCCAACGAAGAGATGATATATTTATTTATTTTTAGACATAGTATATTTATAGATTTATACTGCCTTTAGCATTATCTAACTTGTGTGATGCTGTGATGCCATGAGGTAGTTACGGAGGTTGAACTAAAAGCAGAGTGATTATTAAATATATATCAGCATATTAAATTAAATAAATCAAAACTATTATAATTAACATGACATATATACATATATTTATATGTATTTATGTATATATAATAAATACAAAATGTACTGACGGTAGATCTCTATTGCCGGAGACTTTCTGAGTACCATCACAGCTCCTATCTCTATCGCCAATGTGCAAACATTTTTCGGATCATTTAGATAGATTCAAAATTAATGTGAAATATATAATCCATACATACCGTGACAGAATTTAAAAATAATTATATCTTTAGACAGTGTTCAATAAATTAGATTTTTCATTTCTTAACACTCAACATTTTTTGTAACTATGTAATATTTACTGTGTGTTTAATTATTATTTGTACCTGTATATTTCTGTATGTACCATTGTATTGTCGTTTGCGTCTGTAATTATATAAATAGCATTTAAACATTGTACTGTATACTTTTGTATCTATAAGTTCAAAATGATGTTATTTAGTTTACACAACTTAATAAATAAACATTACTATGTTTCGGTATAAAGGGTGATATAAGCTGGTGAAATTACTAGAGTAACGAGATTTAACACCTTATGTCTCAAGGTCAGAGCAATGTGGTGCTATATACCATCTTAAGCAGAGCCATGTTATAGGCAAGCGTATCACTGAAAATCATCGCTGTACTCGTCTCGTCGAATAAAAAAAAAAAATATCGTGATGATGATGAAGAGAACAAAATCAGAACTAAAATTGATGAAGCTGTGTAAGCATAACTTAATTTGTTATTTTTCAATAAGACTGTCATACTTTAAACAGTTTGATTATGTTCTGAACTCAACCATGATCTTCGAATAAAAAATAACAGAAGTAAAATACAGACACTGATTTCTATTTGAAAATAAAATCATATTTCAAATTGAAACATATATATGCATATATTCATACTTTAATACAGTTACAATTATAATCTAGAGTATCTAAAAATAGAACCAATCTTCAAACATACAGCGAAAGAAGCTAAATACTTGACTGGCAGTTTTATTCGATTTTCACCTTTAAATCATAAGTCGTAAGGTATATTTTCGTAAGCAGCTGCTTTATATTTACAAATACCCGTTTTCGCTTAGTCCCTGTTCACTTTTTTATTCGCATTTCACTCCGGAATGTGGACAAGGGCATGGAATGCTTTCCTCTACTCGCTTGCGGGTACTTCGATTAGAACTTTCTGGAATCGTATCGATATAAATTACTACACACTAGTAAACCAGTAAGGATACACTAAAGTAATTCATCGTTTCTTTGCATATTGTTATTCATAGCTTAATTTAGGTCTCCCGTAGATTAGAAGATTATCACCGTGTTATCAGTATACTTTGTATTACGCTTTTGTATATGTGGTATCCACTCAAAGTTGAAGAATTTTTAAATATTCATTTTGAAGTTCTTTGAAAGATTTATTTTTATATTCATTAATTGTTTCATACTAAACAGTTATGTTTTCAAAATATTCCTAACTGAAAAATAGACCTCACTATTATCACTATCTTTGATAACTCAAAGAATTTGAAAACTCTTTCATACACTTGCCTATAACATGGGGCTGGTTAAGATGGTACAAGAGCCCTGATAGCCTAAGGTTTGAAGACGTATCAAATCGCGTGGCTGTAAAACATAAAAAAGATGGATACATAGCACCATATTTTAATTATCGCCTTGAAACATAAGAAGCTAAGTAACCTAGTAATTTTACTAGTACACAGCATTCACAACACAGTAATGTTTATATACAGTTGTTTGGCAGGAGAAATAGAAACTGCGGTCTTAAAGTCTCCAGTAACAAAGATTCTACTATTATTTGAAAAGAATAGCTACTCTTCTTCTAAATCTGAATTTACTGATTAATGTATATATGTATTTTCATACATTATTATATATATTTATCTTCTTTTATATATATAGAAGTGTATGAATACATATAATTAAGTACACGAATGTATCATATTATGATTTTTTCTTAAGCTTTAAAAAAGCTTTAAAATCTTACTTTAATTCTTCACCTACCACTTCTCCCATCTCCTAGGTTGACTGGTAGAGAATGACTGACATTAAGTCTGTATACTAGACACTAATTCTAGTTGTTTCAATAAAGAGTAACAATACAACAAACAAATAGGTGTAATTAGTAAAAAGTAAACCGAATCCGTTCAAAAGCCATTTGAACATATCGTTAAAAGTTTCACGCGTGAAATAAATAGACAAAAAACCGCGAGGCGAAAACGGCCCCATTGTTTTAGAGGCGAGTCTAAAAACGACCGGAGCGGACGTAAAGCGTACAAATTAATAGAGCGCATTTTCCACAGAGCGCACAATGGGACAGGCGGACGCGCGGGGTCCACGACCCGGTCACGGGGTCACCACAGATTATACCACATTCCCCTTCTATATTCACTCCACCAAGACTATACATTTCTGGTAGGTCTATGACGCTACTAATCATCTACGTACCAGCAGCTTCAATTGCAGCCGACAACCACCATGTGAAGATGTGATAACCTAATAGTTTTAACCGCAGCCTCCCAATCCATAGATACCTGATTCAAATCCGACCTGTACTAATGAATTGTTCAATTCACGTGATATTAACACATTGCCATTTACCAACGCCTGTTTACATTAATACTATTACAAGAAAAACTTACAAGATATAAAATAATTATAATGTAACAAAGCAATTACAGGTAAATTCAACATTTGTACACAAAATTATTAACTAGCAAAATGTTAAGAAAAACGTAGTTGACTTAAGAAATACTTATATCAACTATTCAAAAAACTATTAATTAATATTTGTCGGAGCTTG